>JZKD02S1772075.1:411035-423220 GCA_000966675.3 Picea glauca
AGGGGTTGAGATTTTGGGTAGAAGGTTAAAGGTTAAATCTGAAGGGTCATGATCTGCATATAGGCTTAGAACCCTAGCTTATTAGTCCGTAGGGTAAAATACCCAACAACAGTCCCTCAAGCAACAAATTCACCAACTGCATCCCACACTGAGGTTCATAGTGGAAGTGAAGGAACTAAACATAGTTTTCAAAATATGCACACTCCACTTTTCAGTCCTTTAGGCGACGATAATTCTTGTAATTTGAGAGAAGGAGAAGGGGGGACTAGTGGAATTTCTGAATAAAACCCACAATCACCTGAACCTGGATCTTCTGTGATTTTGGAAGGAGAAGGAACACCTGAAATCCTACTCCTACAGGCTTTACAAGACATCCCAATTTATACGAAAACAATTAAAGAATTATGTGGGAAGAAGCCCAAAAGGAAAACTAACAATCCGTCAACTGTTCACGTGGTAGGAACTTTGTCTGATATTATTCTAGGCAAGCAAGATCCATTTACATACGCAGACCTAGGAAATAAAGTGGTAATAGTTCAGATACAAGGTTTCTTTTTCCCAAATACACTGGTGGATTTGGGAGCAACCATCAATATCCTGATCACCAAGACCTGTAATGTCCTGGGTATCACCTCCTTCGAACCTACTTCAACTATGTTAAAATTGACTGATAGATTGATGGTTAAACGAATAGGCACATTACAAGACATAGCAGTCTCGATCGACTCTTGGGAGTACCCAACTGATTTCCTAGTTATCAACCCGAGAAGTAGACTAGATGGACACCCGTTAATATTAGGGAGATTGTGGCTAGAAACAACAGATGCATACATAGGATGTCGCATGGACAACATTGAAATTTCTATAGGAAGTGATATAAAGAACCTTATCTTGTATCCTCTAGCTAAGCCAAGTCTGCATGTCATACATCAATAGTTGCAACCACCTAGATATCTGAAAGAAAACATACGCCCAACTCTAACACTAGAAGAAGCTCTTGGGCTCAAAAACCAACTAGAAGATGATGTAATCAACAACTTCATTAACAACCCAACTGTTGTAGGCAACCCAACATGTCAAATGATAAAATCCATTTTAGATAATGAAGCATAGGGAGATCCTTTGGAATAATTGATGGTGCAACAGAATCCCACTACTGTTGTCCATAACAAGATTGCAGTCAAAATTTCACAAGAAAGATTTCTAAATATTAATGCCAATTTGAATGACCAACAACAACAAAAATTAATCCAGATCCTTGTTAAATACCAACGATATTTTTCTTGGGAGTGTTGTTCCTGAGTTTATACTTAAGGCTCAAAGAATAATGTCAGGCATCAGGAAATAAGGAAGGTTTAATGTTTTCTTTTTCTACGTCAGTTATGTGAGAAAAATTCCTTAAATTGAATTAATAGTATAACAGTTTGTTGGAAGCCAATTTACATTTTTATACTTTCATTATAAGATGCCTACACCAGTGTTTTGCAAACCTTAATTTTCGTCGCAATTCTCAAATAAAACGACATTTTTTGCGCTATTTACACACTTATCTTTCTTCTTGTTTTCATGACTACAAGCGTGAAAACTTGGTTTTCGAAGTCACATTAAAATCGTCACTAAATTGTCATTATCATTCTTGTCGATATGACCATTGCGTTTACATTTTACTTACCATTATACAATTGACAAGACCTCTTGATCTGTACCCATTTGACATTATTTGATCGATTATACAGTTTCGTTTCATGAGTGATTGAGTTTGTGATGCATTGATGATTGGATTTACATGTTAGTTGATCAAAACACTTGGCACATTGGTTATATAAAAAAGCATTGGTGTTATGGTTTTTCCCTTGGTATGAATCGTTTCATACAACACTTGGTATTGGTTTCGATTCATTTGTTTGGTTTTGAAACTATAACTATTTCTCGCGCGAATGATCAATCCACTTACCAAAGGTTTCGATTGATTGTTTGAAGTGGTATAGTTGTAACACATATGCGTTGTGATTTGAATAGTTTTAAGCGTCGACGGTTGTACCATGGTAATGACTATTCTGCATGGGCAGAAATAGCTCCACCACCTTCGTACGATGTGTCATTAATGTTTACCCCTACCCCTGTTTCACCTCTGCTAGCATCGAGTAAGCCTTTGAGCGTTCTTCCCCGGTATATGCTGCGTTAAAACCCTGGCTCGTTCACATCACTTACTGCGTGATCCTTTATATGGCACCGGTGGTGTGAATAGAGCCGAACGGTACTCAAGCCCTGCTACTGTTTGATAACGCCCAAAAAGATTTAGAGGATAGTGGTTGGCTCACGTTTGTACAGAGGTTCGAGGGTTTCAATTTGATTGTTGCACAACAATTCGCCCTTACCTTTGATGGGTGTAGGGCCAAAGTAGATGACATTAAGCTTGAGCTGAATGAAGAGTTCATTAGCTCTACCAGAGGATTAGCAGCCATGGGCCAACGATGGTTTAAAAACTCTAAATTTGATGAGGTGCCATGGCCACTACTATTCGTATCACAAAAGGTCACATCCTGTGACAAAGGTATGCCCATTTCCACGCTTAAACCAAGGTGGCATGATATTTTGATAATGGTTAAACAATTTGTGACCTGTGAGGGTTGGTATGGATTGGTTTTTCTTTATCACCTTCGACTGTTAATGAATTTCATGGGTTATCCATTGAATATGCCATTTTATTTCCAACGTAGTCTATACAAAATGGCTAAGTGGTTTAAACAAGAGAAGGCCGATAGTAGCTTGTTTCACCACGGCCTGATCAAACTCATCGTCATTCATCATTTAGACCTCCACGACGATAATTGGCAAGATTTTATCTCTCGGAATGGCTTTGTTGATTCAGAGTTTGTCCAAATCGATTCAGTGAGACCAAGGTTGGGCCACCCGTGCCTTTCCATGCCCTTTTACCCTCTCCCAAACCCTTGGTCTGCCCTGATATCGACCTACCCGACATTATAAAAGACAAGGTTGAGGCTGTAAAAAACCCTGTGAGCAAGAAGGTCAAGGGTAACCCTACTGTCAATGGAAAAGGTAAAAAGAATGCTCAACTGATATCGAGACTTGATAGGAATAAACCTAAACCGAGTATTGATCAAAAGTCCATAGTCCTCAACGAAGACTCAGACTCTGATATCAAGTGCTTCCTAGCTAGTGAGTACCCTTATTCCCAAGGTTTGTACTCCGAGCCACCCTGTGAATTTGTTTCTAATTCACCCCCTTGCCTAAAGAACAATCCTAGTTACCTAGGGATTAAGCTTCCTAATGAAACCCTCGGTGATTTAAACAAACCCTCACCTACAATTCCGAAGCCCGAGCAGACAACCTGTGTTCAATGTAATGTGTGGCTGGAACGCTACTATACCGACGTTCCCTTATTACAGTCGCAAATCAAATCATTGGAAAACCAAGTTACAGTGTTGACAAGTGAAAGGGACAAGCTTCGAGCTAATGACAAGAAGTAGAAAACCACTGGTTCCATCGTATTTAGGAATTTCGAATCAGCTACAACATTCATCAATTCCAAACTATCTTGACCAAGTTGTCTGCTGATTATCCAGGTATGAATTTCAATATCAATTTCGTTCTATGAATTGCTAGGATTAATATAATGAATTGAGTTTGGCTTTCAATTAGTTCTGTCCATTGTTCGACATGACTCTGTCATAGTTTGATTATCGAAAACGGTTATGTTGTGGATCCTGTACATTGTTTTCGTTTTGCTAAAATTAAATGAAGTTATGATTTGGTTATACGATTTGGTCATGCCCAGTTTAACAATTGATTGGTTTTCACTGGGTTTGATTCGTTTTGAATAATTCTGTTGGTTTGAATTAACGAAATCAATGGGTTTTGGTTTTTCTTAGATTTTGTTTGTATCTAACCTGAACAGGAGGTTTTTACGCTAAAATTAGAACACGGTTCTATTTTGATTTAACATGATTTTGTTGTTGGATATCAACGGCTCTGATTTAGTTCTTGTGATTTGATTTTTAGACGATTTCATATGATTGAATTGGCTTGATAAATACGATGTAATCTATTAAATTGGAAAAACGACTCTGTTTTGTCAACATTCTCGTTTGGATTTGGATTATATCTGACCCGTGCAAAAGATCTCTTCGCCATAATCGTGGACTTGTGTTGATTCATAACGGCTGTAACAAACACAAAATGTTTCGATTCATTTTGGTTTGATTGATGCATGTCTTGAGTTAGCACGATTGCCTGTTCTGAGTTGGATTCGTATCGAAAATTGATTTGATGTTGCTCTTTTGGTTTTAATCTTATCTCTGTTGGATTCGGATGAGAAAATTCGGCTAATAGTTCGTTTTGAAATAAATTCAAGTGATGATTTCGTGGACTGTAAATTGATTGTGTTTGCCCCCAATTGGCGATAACAAACGATTGGATGAGTCCCACAGATTCTATTATCAACCAATCAATTCCATTATGATTTCATTTGTGATAATTTACACATCAGTTTTGATTTGATTCGCTAATAGCATGGATCATTTGTTTATGTTTAACATAGTGATATCAATATGAAAACGATCCTGTTGTTTTCGTATGGATTCGGTCATGTCTCCTGTTAATGGATGAGGCAACATAAACGATTGCATATGATTTGTTAAAACTGTTGGTTTTGATTTCAATTGGTTATGAAAACGATTTCATTACTGTTCGGTTATTCAATATGATTTTGTTAACCCGAATTGAGGATAACGAATTAAAACATAGTGTATACATCTCTGTTATCATTTGGTTGAATACGATTTGGTTTGTTCAAGTTGCATACAAGTGTCGATTAGAATGATGCTTTTAGCAATCAAATATATATATTTTTAAATAGTTTGAATATGTTTTTAAGATTCAAATTGATTTTTAATACGATTCTGTGTTTTATTTAGACCAGCTACAGAATCGCAAGATTCTATAGCTAGTATTTAAAATTAGATTTTTTTTATCAATTTTATCTACAAAATATCCTCTCATATTGTCTATTTTTGTCCTTGTTTAGGTACATACGAATTGCAATGGTCAATTTAGGCATGCTGTGACAATATAGGAGATATTTGTGTGATGTAGTTTTTATTTTTAAGTTGTTAGTTTGAGTTAGAGATACAAACTTGGGATATTTTCCCAGATTTGTGTAAACAATTTTGATAACTTCCACAGGGATGTTTTACCCTGTAGGAGGTCTTTAAATACTTGTTATTTTTGTAATAATGATCATCCTCACTTGTGGGTGAACCAGGCTATGGATTTATGATACAAACTGAGATGAGAGTTGATGTCTTGTAACAACTTTTGCTTTCAATATATCAAACTTTTGTTTCAAGTTTTATGCATATCAGTTTGTAGTTGATTATAGACTACTTTAGCTATCATAATCTATTGCAGGATGATGTGATTTAATTAATGTGTTATCCATATCTGATTTCTTTCATTATTTAAAAGTACAACAATCACTTTGTTTCAGTTAATGAATCACAGATTTCTCTTCTTCGTTAATTGAATCATTTTGTATAGATCTTTGCATACAGATTTAACTAACTGTGAAGATTTATAAATCATAAGGTTGCTGTAAATTTTTATGTCTTGTTTGTCCTGTAATTATATTTGAAGAGCACAACTACTTCTAGTTTACGAGAATTTCGTGGATAATTCAGTGCGGGTTTCCTCCCTCCGATCAGCTAAGACAATCATTACATACAGGACGAACCTGGAGCATTTCTTCAGGTCAGTTTGTTATTTATTTGATAGTTAATTTGTTAGTATAATTTAAGTAGTTTAGTTAGATATATGTGTAGTTTAGATTTGTAGTTAGAGTTAGTATCTTAGTTGTTTAGTTTAGATAGTTTTTATTTTATTTCTTTTTCATAAAATCGTAAAAATAAAAAAACAATAGCTCTCGCTGTCTTAGGACATAATACGGATGAGTTTTTCAGGTTTTCATTCGAATCTATAAATTGTAAATATTGTACATTTGTGAATAAGATTTATTTCTATTAGTAGTTAGTTATTTAATTTCTTGGAGTTAGCATAGTATTAGATAGTAGATTGTATATATAATAGTTAGATTAGTTTATTAGTTTGTTTTAATTGCCATTTTTCATTTAGATTAGTCTAGAGTAGTTTTATTTTTTTGTTTTCTTAGGACCTTAGATCGGCCAATGGAGCCGCTAAACCCGTCAGGGTGGGTTATCCCAAATGGCTTGGGTTATTTAGACAACCCCAGACCGGATCCACTCTCCTAGTTGACGGACTGTCAATTTTGCCCGCCAACAAATGGTGCTAGAAGGAGGGCCGACTGACAAGCTGGCCTTGTAGGAGCCTTTATTTTAAATGTATTCATTTTCCCCCATGGCTCCCCAAACTGCTGTGTTGGAACATGCTTTCAACTTCTCATTACCCGATGTTCCCAACGAGACAGTCTTTTGCTTGTCCAAACTCACCTTTGATGGTGAAGGCAATATATCTGCTAAAGACCACCTTAACAAGTTTTGGTGCAAATGCATCAAACATGACATCTCATATTTAAGAGTTTTATGCAGGATTTTCGCTTTTACTTTTAGAGGTCGGATCAAACATTGGTTTGAATCGCTTCCATCATGTCACATTTTTGATTTGTTTCAATTTGTAGATGAGTTTCTAGATGCTTTTGAAATTTATGATTTTGATCAATTATGTGAAAATTTTCATACTTCGCTAATCAACGGTGATTCATCTTCAAAAGACTTTTTGACAAGAGTCTATCATATCCTTTGTAAATTTAATCTTGATGACATGTCATTGGCATTAAATTTCTTCTATTATGCTTCCATCCCTTCCATCACGAATGAAGAACCAATTGCAAATCCTATCACTCAACTGCAAGAACAATCTTCTTCGCAAGAAGAGAAAAATGCTTCCAATAATGTTGAACAAGCTAGGGAGGTAGAATCTATTGACCAGGTCCTTATTGACAACCAAATTGATTTTTCCTTTGAATCATTGTATTTTCAGTCTTCGAACAGTATGGAAGAAGATTCATTTCTGGCTCAAGGTGACTATCCTCATTCCTTTAACTCATGCTCTAATCAACATTTAAAATCAGTCATTGAAGAACACTTAAGCAACGAAAATCGTCTTGAATGTTCTAGTACTCCTATGAAACTGATTAGAGAAGAAAATATACAACTAGAAGAAGAAACCTTAAACCTTCATCCTCAAAATACACTTTGTTCATAGGAGAGACTAGATGCTTGTCACATAAATTTTGAATTATCTATCAAACAAAATGCAAATCCAAATGATCATATTATGTTGAGGAATTCGTCACCAAAACAGAGTGAGATTTTTAAAGAAAGTCAAGAGAATTGTCTTGAGAATACCATTGTTGAGTATCATAGTTCAAGAGATTCTTTTCATCTGCTTATTTCTCATTCCTTTTATTCTTTATATCCTGATCTATTCCTAGATTCTGGTGGAATTGACATCTTACCTACAACATCCTACTCTTTTCCACCACAATAATATCCTTTCGATATGCTAAATTTTGGTGAAATCAATTCCAAACCTAACATTGATAAACTTCGATTTGATGCTTGTTCACTTTCATCACTCACATTGGAAGAGGACATGTTGCGAGATGATTTTACACAGTTTATTGTTGAAAAGGACAATGCACTATATTTTATGGAGATCAAACATTCTAAGTTGCATATTCGTTCTTTACTTAGCTCGAATCTTAATGTTTATGCTTCACATTTTGAAATGATCAATCTCAACGAAGGAAACATTCAACCCAATGATCTAATTGATTGCACAAATTATCCTATGATAAGTTTCCCATTGATATATTCGTTTCATCAAAGTCATGGTTTGTATCCCCATTTTTGTGACAGGATCTTAGGATGGCTTGAATATTCATATATGAAAAAATTTCACAATAAAGACAAAGTTGAGCTTGCTTTCTTTTTACCCAAGTATCTTGGAAGTAGGCGTGACATATTTCTTTTAGATCCTCCATGTGAAGAAATTAATGAACACTTAGAGAATTGTCAGGAGGAAGGGGAATTTCATCCTTGGCTGATGGTTATTCCATTTCCTCGTAATCCTGACAAGTTTTTCAATACTACTAACACTCGCCCATGCCATTATGACCCTTATCATGACAAAATTGCGCAATGGATGGAGGATTCATACAACAAGAATATTCAAGGGAATGATAAGATCATGCTTACTTTGTTTTTAGATGATGATTATGAAGGTAAGTGTGATATGTTTCTATCATTTGTTGATATATTACCATTCTTATTAGTAACGCTTGATCTTGTTTCCATTTCAGGATTAGATTTATTCTGATGGCTACATTGGAAGCATGACTTCACGTAGTATCCTGATTCGTTTAATAGTTAGGGTAGGTTTAGGAATAGGTTTTCTTTCAGTTTGATTTCTCACTATTTCTCTTTGTAATAATGCAGTCATGAACGTAAGTGGGCGCGCCATGAGAACCATAATACGACTATTGTCAGGGAAGTCCCCTTGATCCTTTTCTCTTTACTCTTATTTGAACATTTATTTTCAAAAATGCAATACTTCATGAAAATCTTAAATGGAAAGTAAAGAGATAAATGAATCTGAATCAACCCTGACCCAAGGTACCATGAGTAAGACTGCTTTCCCATCAAATAGGATTTTTCTAATTTTCAGTTTCCCAAGGGATTTGTTGCATGAGGTTTTCATATGCACCTTCTATGAATATTTGTTTTTTTGTTTTTCTCGTTTGGATTTCTTTGCTTTCCAATTTTTTCTTCGCTGGTGTGTTTTGATTTCTCCCTTATGATTACTAGTTTTTGCTGTTGAAATACACATACCTGTATATGGAGCTATTTAGAAAAAGAAAACATAAAATTCCTTCACTGAAATAACTGCTAAGAAAATTGTGGAAAGAAAAAAGAACACATAACTCAAAATGGATGAAATGTGGAATCTTTGGTCTGCACTTGTATTAATTCTCAATGAGGAGAGTTTTCTCAATTACAACTGGCAAGAAGCAACCTCTATTCATTCTTTTGAATATGAATTTATACAAAGATTCACAACCCTAAGTGGTTGGAATCCCCTTATTTCTAAAAAGTAACAGTTACAAAATGAGAAAGGTGGAACTCTTCGTTTAGTTCTCCTTTATCTCTTTCTCGTGTTGGCAAAGACGTTTTCCTTCCTTGTTTTCCATCTCAGACACAAATAGTCTCTAATTGTGACATGTACAGATGAAGCGTATAGGTTACCTCTTTAGTTCTTTGAAGAACTGCCTTTTCCTCGTCCAATACATTCGACAAACCTTCTTACAAATTGTGTTATCGGTCTGGAGGGTTCTGTCACATATTTTGCCTCAAAAATATAGAATTTATTTTCCAAAAGTGGCAATCTGTCTTCCATTCTTTTATCTTCTACAGTCATTGATTGTAGCTGCATATTAGGTTTCACCAGCCATCTATCTATCTGAGCAGATTCTAACTCAACTATTCTATCCACCTCAACTCCTACAAAATGAGATCCTCAATCTCTTTTACCTGAGGGGGCTCTTAGAGCGCTTCCCCCAATCTATCTACCCTATTCAATTACATTGAATGGGCTGTCTAGTCCAGAATCTGGATCTAGATCTCAGCCATTCAAACATTAATGACCGATATACCTAACGCCCGCACAAAGGCACGACTTCACAACTCACCAGTTTTAAAAATTAAATTACATTCAATTACAAATTAAAAGATGAGGGTTGCGCCTCTCCTCATCTTGAATGCACGTGCTTGACACGGCTGGCTGGCTCGCTGGATGACGTGGAGAGATGCTCCTGCATCATGCATGTAAATTAATAGATCTAAATAAGTCATTCATACATGTTTCTAACATCTAATCATTAACATCAAATGAGATACACAACATTCAATCACATAACACATGATATACCATGGCTCACCCCTCTTGGGATACGTCCACAAAGATTTGGCTGCTCTTCTCTTTTATTATTATGTTTCCAAAACTACAGTGCCTCGTGCATTACACCTCTCCATCATAACAGGTCGAGATCTACAATGAGTCAGACTAGATCGCACCAGGCTCCTTAGCCTGCAATCTAACCCTTAAGATCTACCTTAGTTCCTCTCCTCAGCTCAACAAGTTACAAAATAGATAGGATTCTATAGACATTCAATCTTCGAACAACATGGTAACAATGACCAACAACATGACATCCAACTCCAAACTCAAGAAAAACAACCATGACCTAGACCTCCTAGATACCTATTTATACATGTTCTTGGCTTACTAGCCATTACATATTCTTACCAAAACCCTAACCCTAGTGTCGGGGTGAGAAAAAGGTATAAATATTCTCCTTGTTACTTTGGTTTATCATATATTCTTTGTTGAATTTTCTATTAGTTTGAAGTAATTAGGGAAGAAAACGATTAAAAATCTCTTAGGAAATAATATTAAATGATATTAGATATTTTCTGAACTTTGGTTTGAATTGTTTTGATTTTATGCAGAAATGGACAATTGTTGTTAACTAAAGATAATTAAGAAGATAATGAAGATGCATAGACCATTGAATATCGAATAAATCAAACACAAAATGGTTCAAAGGAAGATTGAATTTTATCTCGCAATCTTCATAAATAGTAAAAGAAATCCTGAGCATCTCTCGATCCTCATAATAACTTAATTTACTTATCTCATTGTAATATATAAAGAAGAGTGAACGATAGAGAGGGATACCAGAATTCATATATCTTAATTGTTGACACTTTGTACAACAATCCCATTGTAAATAACTTATCAATTATGGAATTAATGGAAGATTCAAGCGTTTGGATAATTTCCGCGTACTGAGCTTTTCATAAAAATATCTTCTGAAGATTGTGGGCCCAGTCGACAGGAGATATTGTCTTATTTGTAATCTTATCAATTATTTTATAATTCTATGATTTGATATTCCCTTCAATAATTAGAATAGGTTCATAGATGTGTAATTTTTATGAATTGGGTGTGTTATTCCATTTGTAGAGAATAGATTATAGATTGTTGTTCCAATACTGATTGTTGTCAATTTATCACTTGTGGATTCCTTTCGTTTAATTCACATTTGTTGTTCCTTTCATTTAATCTGCATTTGTTGTTCCTTCTTAAATATTTAGTAGATTGTTGTTCCTTTCCAATAGATTAATTAATCATTGAGAGATTGATTCATTAAGTGTTTTTGTAGATTAAATTGTTGTTTCTTGAATAGATGAACGAGTTCAGTAATTAATTGATGTTTTTATTCATGGCGTGTTATTTTCCAGAATATATTTTCTGTTGATTAAGTTATTAGTTTCAGAATTTGTAGTTAATGTGTGAAGAAATTGATTATTGCAGTAATTTAGATAGACTCAGATTTGCTATAACTGAACTATCTACACGATTTAAACCTCTGCAAATATCTGCATAGACTTTGCTGACAATCTTGAGAGAAAAGGTGAATCCTTGCTTGATAAAATTAATGTCATACTAAGTTTGTTTTTAGGACATCTTTAGAGCCCAACATTTTGGCGCCATTTCCGAGGAGAATGTCAAAGATAGTATAGGTTGCATATCTGAAAGGATGAGGTATTGAAACCGGAAGGTAAGAACCTATGTAGGAAACAAGTAAAATGCTTGTGCCAACGCCTACCTTCAGCTGATGCATATAGGTTACATAGGTTCATAGAATTTTTGTTGGTGTGTATGACTAAGAAGAAAGAACTGTTATCCACATTTTTGGTTATCGAGATGATACTACGATTATGTCATGATGATAGAAGATCAAAACTCTTCAATAAGAACATTTTCCATAAGAAGGTTACATTTATCATTTTCTCAAAATCACATTTTTGGAAATAGTTCGCAGGCTGCGTTATACTCTCCTGCGGAAATCATTAATTTCCGCATGCTGCATTCAGCTTGACTGCGGACTATCCGCACTGTGTTAATGGCTAGGGTGTGGACATGTTTCTAAAGGTGGAAAATGAATAATTTCTCGACCCTTCTAGAAAGAATCTTCTAGAAGGATGAGTTGGAGTTCGAATGGTTGGCAAAATACTGACTTTCCAGATATCTTGGGATCATTCCCTATCCAAGTAACTAATCAA
>JZKD02S1772075.1:436986-469931 GCA_000966675.3 Picea glauca
ATTCAATATCAAGATCTAGGGAAAGAGTAGTATTCTGTTACGGTTTGTTCCAGATCCAGGTGGATCTTGGGGAGATTGGTCTGTGTCCGCACTCACGAATTTATCCATAAACAAGAACCTGAAAAAAAAAAAAAAACCTTACCAAAAACTACAAAAGCCCAAGGCCTGGTGCCCCCTGGAAGGAGCACTTTTATAGACAAAATTATTTGAAAAGCTGTATCTCAAGCCTCGGTTGGGCCTTGAAAAGGTTCTACCCAAGTCCCTCTAGACACAAATTCACAACCTGCATCCCACATTGAGGTTCATAGCAGGAGTGAAGGAACTGAACAGAGTTTTCAAAATACACACACTCCACTTTTCAGTCATTTAGGCGACGAGAATTCTTTTAATTTGAGAGAAGGAGAAGGGGAGATCAGTGGAATTTCTAAAGAAAACCCATAATCACCTGAACCTGGATCTTCTGTGATTTTGGAAGGAGAAGGAACACCTAAAATCCTAGACATTGGTAGCGCGGCCAAATCTCCTAAGGAACCAAGTAATCAACCACCCCGAGTAGAAAACCCAGACCAAGAAATACCTGAAGATTATTGGCACATTTTCGACTAAATGGCACAACAAAATCAGTCGCGACCCCATACTTCCACTTTGGAATGTCTTCTAGTTGATCCGGTTGCTAATGCCCCAATGAAATCCATTCCACTACAAAATATTCCAACCTTCATTGGATTGATCTCAGAAGACCTTGATGCTTTCCTATTCGAATTTGATGTCCCATGTAGAGGCTATGACTATACCTCCGAACCCCAGAAACTAAATCTATTTCCTTCCACTTTGAAAGGAACAAATTTACAATTGTTTATGGGATTAGGGGGAGTAACTATAAATTCATGGGACGAAATGAAACAAGCCTTCCTTAGGAAATATCAAGACTACTGTAGAACTAGAGATTTAAAGGATTAAATCTTTAAAATGGTTGCAAAAGAAAATGAAACACTAGAAGAATATGTTGAAATATTTCAATATAACCTGCAGAGGTCAGCTTATGGTACACTACCAGGTGAGGTACTTAAATCCACTCTAATGAAATGTATGAATGATGAATGGGTAGAGATGTTATATTTGATGGGAAAGGGAGATATTTATCAAAAAGCGTATGATGAAATTGTCCAATTGTGTATTAGGTGTTCGCGTGGTAGTACATGAACCAGATCGGGAATACAAGGCCCCATCACCAGAAGTAGCAACGTTACTAGTGGAAGTGTCACCTGAGAAAAAAATGGTAATCTTTTGGAAAATTTAAAAAATGAAATTTTGGGTACCTTAACTACGCAATTGGATGTTCTGCAAGCTAAACAGAAACAAGCAGAAGCATAATAGTCATTGGATGCATTTTTTCAATGGTGCAGGAAGAAACATAGTTCAAGGGAGTGTCCCTTGAACATGGTTTGGACCTGCGCTATTTGTGCCAAAGACCATGCGACAGAGAAATGTCCATCACTCCTAGGACTAAAGGTCATCTTTAAAGAAGAAGAATAGGAAACAAAACTGGTATATCTGATGGCTCAACATTTCCAATGGAAGGCCTACCCCCCAGGTACACTACAAGATCCTTCTTCTTTCTTTCCTGGACAATATGATCAACAACATAATCCTGGAAACACATGGAAGGGACAACCATTTTCTAACCCCACCTGGCAGTCCCAAAAATATCCTACTGCACCCTGGCCAAATAACCTGGTTCCCACTCCTACTTGGCCTAATTTGCAATACTCTACCTTTTTTTGGCAGAATTCAAATAACAACCCCTATCCTTCATAGTGGTCTAACACAGTTGCCCAAACCCCTAATTGGACTCAAAACTGGTAGCACCCCATGGGACTAACCAAACAAACTATGGGAATGGTTCCTCAAGCTCAGCCCACATTACAGGCTCCACTTCAATTGCCCCAAAATCCCCAACCTCAAATGCATCGTCAACTACCAGCTCAACCCAACCTGAATCCTAATAACAGACCAATCCAACTCATGCAAATTGTTGAGAATTTGGAGGGTGAAACAAACTCTGCAGGATGCAATGAACTTCGGTTGAGGTCGGGGTGTGTAATTTATCTTGAGGAAAGTAACATTCATCAAGAACAGGAGAATGAGAATGATAGAAAACCAACAATAAAACCATCAACTATGGTCATAACAGAAGAAACAAAACAAGGGGAAAATATAGTCGAGAAACAAAATCCTGAAAATGATGTAATTTCTCCTCCCTCGTTTCCCAAAATGATAATGATAGAAAAACCAACTGTATATCCCAACTTTGATATCGTCAGGGAATTAAAAAATCTATGTGTTAAAATCCTACTCCTACAGGATTTACGTTTCATCCTAATTTATACGAAAACAATTAAAGAATTATGTGGGAAGAAGCCCAAAAGGAAAACTAACAATCCGTCAATTGTTCACGTGGTAGGAACATTGTCCGATATTATTCTAGGCAAGAAAGATCCATTTACATACGTAGACCAAGGAAATATTGTGGTAATAGTTCAGATAGAAGGTTTCTTTTTCCCAAATACACTGGTGGATTTGGGAGCAACCATCAATATCCTGATCACCGAGACTTGTAATGTCCTGGGTATCACCTGCTTCGAACCTACTTCAACTATGTTAGAATTGAATGATAGATTGATGGTTAAACCAATAGGCACATTACAAGACATAGCCGTCTCGATCGACTCTTAGGAGTACCCAAGTGATTTCCTAGTTATCAACCCGAGAAGTAGACTAGATGGACACCCATTAATATTAGGGAGACCGTGGCTAGAAACAACATATGCATACATAGGATGTCACATGGACAACATGACAATTGCTATAGGAAGTGATATAAAGAACCTTATCTTGTATCATCTAGCTAAACCAAGTTTTCATGTCATACATCAACAGTTGCAACCACCTAGATATCCGAAAGAAAACATACGCCCAACTCTAACACTAGAAGAAGCTCTTGCGCTCAAAAATCAACTAGAAGATGATGTAATCAGCAACATCATTAACAACCCAACTATTGTAGGCAACCCAACATGTCAAATGCTAAAATCCATTTTAGATAATGAAGCACAGGGAGATCCTTTGGAATAATTGATGGTGCAACAAAATCCCACTACTGTTGTCCATAATAGCATTGCATTCAAAATTTCACAAGAAAGATTTCTAAATATTAACGCCAATTTGAATGACCAACAAAAACAAAAATTAATCCAGATCCTTGTTAAATACCAGCAAGCGTTTTCTTGGGAGTGTTGTTCCTGAGTTTATACTTAAGGCTCAAAGCATAATGTCAGGCATCAGGAAATAAGGAAAGTTTAATGTTTTCTTTTTCTATGTCAGTTATGTGAGAAAAATTCCTTAAATTGAATTAATAGTATAACAGTTCAGAGGCCATTTTTCATGTCCGATTTAAAATTAAAAGTATTGAATGTAATGAAAGAAAAACATAAAGCTATTAGACAATGTAAGGCATCAATTATAGAAGAATCCTACTTTGTTACAGAAGAAGAAAATAGATAATATAACCTTGAATGAAGCATAAAATGTAGCAATCTAAATAAGTCACAGGTCTTGTATTCACTAACAATAAATACAAAGGAAAATATGTTTTGTATCAGATAACTAAATAAAATATAACCACAGTATATTTTGTACTAAATTGCGATTAGGCATTCATCAAGGAAATATATAAAAGATGCTGGAATGTGGAAAGACAAAAGAACAAATAACTCAAAGTGGATGAAATGTCGAATCTCTGGTCTACACTTGTATTAATTCTCAATGAGGAGAGTTTTCTCAATTACAAATGGCAAGAAATAACCTCTGTTCATTCTTTTGAATATGAATTTATACAAAGATTCACAACCCTAAGTGGTTGGAATCCCCTTATTTCTAAAAACTAACAGTTACAAAATGAGCAAGGTGGAACTCTTCGTTTAGTTCTCCTTTGTCTCTTTCTCGTGTTGGCAAAGACATTTTCCTTCCTTGTTTTCCATCTCAGACACAAATAGTCTCTAATTGTGACATGTACAGATGAGGCGTATAGGTTACCTCATTAGTTCTTTGAAGCACTACCTTTTCCTCTTCCAATACATTTGACAAACCTTCTTACAAATTGTGCTATCGGTCTGGAGGGTTCTTTCACATCTTTTCCCTCAAAAATATACAATTTATTTTCCAATAGTGGCAATCTGTCTTCCATTATTTTATCTTCTACAATCATTGATTGTAGCTGCATATTAGGTTTCACCAGCCATCTATCTATCTGAGTAGATTCTAACTCAACTATTCTATCCACCTCAACTCCTACAAAATGAGATCCTCAATCTCTTTTACCCGAGGGGGCTCTTAGAGCGCTTCCCCCAATCTATCTACCCTATTCAATTACATTGAATGGGATGGCTAGTCCAGAATCTGGATCTAGATCTCAGCTATTCAAACATTAATGGCCGATCTACCTAATGCCTACACAAAGACAGGACTTCACAACTCACCAGCTTTAAACATTAAATTACATTCAATTACAAATTAAAAGATGAGGGCTGCACCTCTCTTCATCTTGAATGTACGTGCTTGACACGACTGGTTGACTGGTTGGCTGACGTGGAGAGATGCTCCTGCATAATGCATGTAAATTAACATATCTAACTGAGTCATTCATACATGTTTCTAACATCTAATCATTAACATCAAATGAGATACACAACATTCAATCACATAACACATGATATACCATGGTTCACCCCTCTTGGGATATGTCCACAAAGATTTGGCTCCTCTTCTCTTTTATTATTATGTTTCCAAAACTACAGTCCCTCGTGCATTACACCTCTCCATCATAACAGGTCGAGATCTACAATGAGGCAGACTAGATCTCACCATGTGATCTAACCCTTAAGATCTACCTTAGTTCCTCTCCTCAGCTCAACAACTTACAAAATAGATAGGATTCTATAGACATTAAATCTTCGAACAACATGGTAACAATAACAAACAACATGACATCCAACTCCAAACTCAAGAACAACAACCCTGACCTAGACCTCCTAGGTACCTATTTATACATGTTCTTGGCTTACTAGCCACTACATATTCTTACCAAAACCCTAACCCTAGTGTTGGGGTGAGAAAAAGGTATAAATATTCTCCTTGTTACTTTGGTTTATGATATATTCTTTGCTGAATTTTCTATTAGTTTGAAGTAATTAGGGAAGAAAATGGTTAAAAATCTCTTAGGAAATAATATTAAATGATATTAGATATTTTCTGGACCTTAGTTTGAATTGTTTTGATTTTATGCAGAAATGGACAATTGTTGTTAACTAAAGATAGTTAAGAAGATAATGAAGATGCAAAGACCATTGAAGATCGAAGAAACCAGACACAAAATGGTTCAAAGGAAGATTGACTTTTTATCTTGCAATCTTTATAAATAGTAAAAGAAATCCTGAGGATCTCTCGATCCTCACGATAGCTTAATTTACTTATCTCATTGTAATATATAAAGAAGAGTGAACGATAGAGAGGGATACCAGAATTCATATCTCTTAATTGTTGACACTCTGTACAACAATCCCATTGTAAATAACTTATCAATTATGGAATTAATGGAAGATTCAAGCGTTTGGGTAATTTCCGCGTACTGAGTTTTTCATAACAATATCTTCTTAAGACCGTGGGCCCAGTCGACAGGAGATATTGTCTTATCTGTAATCTTATCAATTATGTTATAATTCTATGATTTGATATTCCCTTCAATAATTAGAATAGGTTCATAGATGTGTAATTTTTATGAATTGGGTGTGTTATTCCATTTGCAGAGAATAGATTATAGATTGTTGTTCCAATACTGATTGCTGTCAATTTATCGCTTGTAGATTCCTTTCGTTTAATTCACATTTGCTGTTCCTTTTGTTTAATCCGCATTTGTTGTTCCTTCTTAAATATTTAGTAGATTGTTGTTCCTTTCCAATAGATTAATTAATCATTGAGAGATTGATTCATTAAGTGTTTTTGTAGATTAAATTGTTGTTTCTTGAATAGATGAACGAATTCAACAATTAATTGATGTTTTTCTTCATGGCGTGTTATTTTCCAGAATATATTTTCTGTTGATTAAGTTATTAGTTTCAAAATTTGTAGTTAATGTGTGAAGAAATTGATTATTGCAGTAATTTAGATAGACTCAGATTTGCTATAACTGAACTATATACACGATTTAAACCTCTGTAAATATTTGCATAGACTTTGCTGACAATATTGAGAGAAAAGGCGAATCCTTGGTTGATAAAATTAATGTCATACTGAGTTTGTTTTTAGGACATCTTTAGAGCCCAACATTTTGGTGCCATTTCCGGGGAGAATGTCAAAGATAGTATAGGTTGCATCTCTGAAAGGATGAGGTATTGAAATCGGAAGGTAAGAACCTATGTAGGAAACAAGTAAAATGCTTGTGCCAATGCCTACCTTCAGCTGATGCATATAGGTTACATAGGTTCATAGAAATTTTGTTGGTGTGTATGACTAAGAAGAAAGAACCTGAAAAAAAAAACCCTTACCAAAAACTAGAAAAGACCAGGGCCTGGTGCCCCCTAGAAGGAGCACTTTTATAGATGAAATTATCTGAAAAGCTGAATCTCAAGCCTTGGTTGGGCCTCGAAAAGGTTCTACCCAAGTCCCTCAAGAAACAAATTCACCAACTACATCCCACGCTGAGGTTCATAGCGGAAGTGAAGGAACTGAACAGAGTTTTCAAAATATGCACACTCCACGTTTCAGTCCTTTAGGCGACAAGAATTCTTGTAATTTGAGAGAAGGAGAAGGGGAGACCAGTGGAATTACTGAAGAAAACCCACAATCACATGAACCTATATCTTCTGTGATTTTGGAAGGATAAGGAACACCTAAAATCCTAGACATAGGTAGCGCGGCCATATCTCCTAAGGAACCAAGTAATCAACCACCCCGAGTAGAACACCCAGACCAAGAAATACCTGAATATTATTGGCACATTTTCGACTAAATTGCACAAAAAAATCAGTGGCGACCCCATTCTTCCACTTTGGAATGTCTTATAGTTGATCTGGTTGCTAATGCCCCAATGAAATCCATTTCACTACAAAATCTTCCAACCTTCATTGGATTGATCTCAGAAGACCCTGATGCTTTCCTATTCGAATTTGATGTCCTGTGTAGAGGCTATGACTATACCTCCAAACCCCATAAGCTAAATCTATTTCCTTCCACTTTGAAAGGAACAAATTTACAATTGTTTATGGGATTAGGGGGAGGAACTATAAATTCATGGGACGAAATGAAACAAGCCTTCCTTAGGAAATATCAAGACTACTGTAGAACTAGGGATTTAAAGGATGAAATCTTTAAAATGGTTGCAAAAGAAAATGAAACACTAGAAGAATATGTTGAAATATTTCAATATAACCTGCAGAGATTAGCTTATGGTACACTACCAGGTGAGGTACTTAAAGCCACTCTAATAAAATGTATGAAGGATGAATGGGTAGAGATGTTAAATTTGATGGGAAAGGGAGATATTTATCAAGAAGCGTATGATGAAATTCTCCAATTGTGTATCAGGTGTTCGCGTGGTAGTAAATGAACCATATCGTGAATACAAGGCCCCATCACCAGAAGTAGCAACGTTACTAGTGGAAGTGTCACCCGAGAAAAAATTGGTAATCTTTTGGAAAATTTTAAAAATGAAATTTTGGGTACCTTAACTATGCAATTGGATGTTCTGCAGGCTAAACAGAAACATGCGGAAGCATAATAGTCATTGGATGCATTTTGTCCATGGTGCAGGAAGAAACATAGTTCAAGGGAGTGTCCCTTGAACATGGTTCAAACATGCGCTATTTGTGCCAAAGACCACGCGACAGAGAAATGTCCATCACTCCTAGGACTAAAGGTCATCTTTAAATAAGAAGAATAGGAAACAAAACTGGTATATCTGATGGCTCAACATCTCCAATGGAAGGCATGCCCCCCAGGTACACTACAAGATCCTTCTTCTTTGTTTCTTGGACAATATGATCAACAACATAATCCTAGAAACACATGGCAGGGACAACCATTTTCTAACCCCACCTAGCAGTCCCAACAATATCCTACTGCACCCTGTCCAAATCAACTGGTTCCCACTCCTACTTGGCCTAATTTTCAATACTCTACCTTGTTTTGGTAGAATTCAAATAACAACCCCTATCCTTCATAGTGGTCTAACACAATTGCCCAAACCCCCAATTGGACTCAAAAATGGTAGCGCCCCATGGGACTAACCAAACAAACTATGGGAATGGTTCCTCAAGCTCAACCCACATTACAGGCTCTACTTCAATTGCCCCAAAATTCCCAACCTCAAATGCGCCCTCAACTACCAGCTCAACCCAACCCGAGTCCTAATAACAGACCAATCCAACTCATGCAAATTGTTGAGAATTTGGAGGGTGAAACAAACTCTGTAGGATGCAGTGAACTTCGGTTGAGGTCGGGGCATGTAATTTATCTTGAGGAAATTAACATTCATCAAGAACAAGAGAATGAGAATGATAGAAAACCAACAATAAAACCATCAACTATGGTCATAACAGAAGAAACAAAACAAGGGGAAAATATAGTCGAGCAACAAAATCCTGAAAACGATGTAATTTCTCCTCCCTCGTTTCCCAAAATGATAATAATAGAAAAACCAACTGTATATCCCAACTTTGGTATCATCGGGGAATTAAAAAATCTATGTGTTAAAATCCTACTCTTGCAGGCTTTACAAGACATCCCAATTTATACGAAATCAATTAAAGAATTATGTGGGAAGAAGCCCAAAAGGAAAACTAACAATCCGTCAACTGTTCACGTGGTAGGAACTTTGTCTGATATTATTCTAGGCAAGCAAGATCCATTTACATACGCAGACCTAGGAAATAAAGTGGTAATAGTTCAGATACAAGGTTTCTTTTTCCCAAATACACTGGTGGATTTGGGAGCAACCATCAATATCCTGATCACCAAGACCTGTAATGTCCTGGGTATCACCTCCTTCGAACCTACTTCAACTATGTTAAAATTGACTGATAGATTGATGGTTAAACGAATAGGCACATTACAAGACATAGCAGTCTCGATCGACTCTTGGGAGTACCCAACTGATTTCCTAGTTATCAACCCGAGAAGTAGACTAGATGGACACCCGTTAATATTAGGGAGATTGTGGCTAGAAACAACAGATGCATACATAGGATGTCGCATGGACAACATTGAAATTTCTATAGGAAGTGATATAAAGAACCTTATCTTGTATCCTCTAGCTAAGCCAAGTCTGCATGTCATACATCAATAGTTGCAACCACCTAGATATCTGAAAGAAAACATACGCCCAACTCTAACACTAGAAGAAGCTCTTGGGCTCAAAAACCAACTAGAAGATGATGTAATCAACAACTTCATTAACAACCCAACTGTTGTAGGCAACCCAACATGTCAAATGATAAAATCCATTTTAGATAATGAAGCACAGGGAGATCCTTTGGAATAATTGATGGTGCAACAAAATCCCACTACTGTTGTCCATAACAACATTGCAGTCAAAATTTCACAAGAAAGATTTCTAAATATTAACGCCAATTTGAATGACCAACAACAACAAAAATTAATCCAGATCCTTGTTAAATACAAACAAGCTTTTTTTTGGGAGTGTTGTTACTGAGTTTATACTTAAGGCTCAAAGCATAATGTCAGGCATCAGGAAATAAGGAAAGTTTAATGTTTTCTTTTTCTATGTCAGTTATGTGAGAAAATTTCCTTAAATTGAATTAATAGTATAACAGTTCAGAGGCCATTTTTCATCTCTGATTTAAAATTAAAAGTATTGAATGCAATGAAAGAAAAACATAAAGCTATTAGACAAAGTAAGGCATCAATTATAGAAGAATCCTACTTTGTTACAGAAGAAGAAAATAGATAATATAACCTTAAATGAAGCATAAAATGTAGCAATCTAAATAACTCACAGGTCTTGTATTCACTAACAATAAATACAAAGGAAAAGATGTTTTCTATCAGATAACTAAATAAAATATAACCACAACATATTTTGTACTAAATTGCGACTAGGCATTCATCAAGGAAATATATAAAAGATGCTGGAATGTGGAAAGACAAAAGAACACATAACTCAAAATGGACGAAATGTGGAATCTCTGGTCTGCACTTGTATTGATTCTCAATGAGGAGATTTTTCTCAATTACAACTGGCAAGAAGCAGCCTCTATTCATTCTTTTGAATATGAATTTATACAAATATTCACAACCCTAAGTGGTTGGAATCCCCTTATTTATAAAAAGTAACAGTTACAAAATGAGAAAGGTGGAACTCTTCATTTAGTTCTCCTTTGTCTCTTTCTCATGTTGGCAAAGACGTTTTCCTTCCTTGTTTTCCATCTCAGACACAAATAGTCTCTAATTGTGACATGTACAGATGAAGCGTATAGGTTACCTCATTAGTTCTTTGAATCACTGCCTTTTCCTCGTCCAATACATTCGACAAACCTTCTTACAAATTGTGCTATCGGTCTGGAGGGTTCTGTCACATCTTTTTCCTCAAAAATATACAATTTATTTTCCAATAGTGGCAATCTGTCTTCCATTCTTTTATCTTCTACAATCATTGATTGTAGCTGCATATTAGGTTTCACCAACCATCTATCTATCTGAGTGATATCGACCTGTTTTAGTTGTGAGATTTCAGCCTGAGTTTCTTCTAAGCTTGTTTTGATATCAAGTTGATGTTTTACTACATCAACTTGTCCAAACACTTCAGAAGATCCTCTTTTTTGAGGCCTAAAGAATCTTTATCCAGTGAGTGAAAAGACTCTTCATAAGATTCTTTGATTTCCTTAGTCGTTCTTTTACTTTTGGCTTTGCTGGCTTCCCAGGTCTTCAATAGTATGTCACCTCTGACCTTCTCTGAAACAGACAACCTGGGAACTATAGACATCTCTTCTCTACTGATGACACAAACACCTCTTGAAAAGTGACCCTAGCTGCAACGACCTCTCTTTCTTTGAAACAAATATTATCCAATGATTCGTTCACCACTTGAAAATGATTTTGGATAATTTCCACCTTGTTCAAAGGGCTTCGTTGCGCTAACTCCAAATTCTTACCTATCTCCACTACCTGTGCTTGGAAAATGGTTATATCTATAACCATGTTCTCGGTCAACTTCACCTTGCCCTGCAATTTCTTCACCAATTCGATTTGCTAAACGACCCGTTCTTGCCTCGCCTGCACATTCTTGTGGATCTCGTCAAGATTAGATTTGAGCTTTTGATTTTCTTCTCTATCGCTAGCTCTAGCATGCTCGAGACCTTTGTTGACTTCTCTCCTGACATTCTTCTCTACAATCCTTATTTGATCTTGTAATTGTCTTATCAATAGGTTTCTTTGTTTCAATTGCTCAACCAGATTTTTGACCGACCACTGATTGGCCATAGCGAAAGCACCTAATGAACCAACCATTTCATTGGTGAGCTCTGAATCCTCCAAGCCCTGTCCATCAAATATCATCCTTTTCCTTTTGGTTACCACCCCTTCTTTCTACTGTGATTCCCTTCTGACTATGGCCCTCCTTTTCGTGCTAAAGAAAAAGTTCGAAGGAGGCATCTCTTCAAGCAGGATCGGGGTAAGATCACTTGCAAACATAATTTCGGGACCAATATTTCTGAAGCTTGATTGCAAGGGGGTTAGTGATGAAATAGGACTACCTATATCTGTGAACTTCTTTCCTTATACTGTTTGTGAGGTATCAAGAGGGGTGACTGGCGATAAAGGAGATACCATTTTTTTCTGTTTTAGAAGTGTCTCAGTTTGAACCTTTGTCTGTGGCTCTAGATCTCCTGCCTGCGAGGTTTCTAATTATTGTGTAGACACTTCGATATTCTTTGGGAATTCCTTGGTAGTTTGTTTATCAGAAGACTCTGGTTCAAAACCTGGAGGTATGGATCCCTGCATGGGAGAAATGGTTATCAATTCTCCTTGTAGTATCTTGGGCAAACTATTTCGTCTATCCCTTTGGAAAATGAATAAACTGGTATGTTGGTCAGGGGATAACGTTTGAACTCTGTTTTGTACCTCATATGATTTGATTCCCCTGAATATATTTTCATATGGGGAGTCTTCATGCACATATATTTTCATATTTCATTGAGCTAAGTGATTCTCCATGATCTTGTATGGATCATGTCTTTTAAATTCAATGTCAACCAATTTGACATCTTCTAAAGCAACAACCTCTACTTTGGAATGGCCAAAATCTAACAAGGAAAACCTACCAACCTGTAGAGGGAAGGTTGGCCAAAATTTATTTCGAGTAGCCTTTAGCTCTTTTCCAATGCCTCCTGTTACCGTATGGTAAGCCACTTCTCTACACACTAGTCTGTCAGGAAGGAACTTTGGGAGAGCGTGAGAGGAAACTGAGCACCCGAAAACCCTGACATATGAGAAATTTTCTTTAATGAACCAATCTGCAATTTTTTTAAGGTTTCCCATAATTTGATCTGAAATCAGAGGAGGTGGATGACCATATAGTGTTTGATGAACGTGAATCACTACATTATGACATATTTCATAAAATAAATCTTTGGCCTTTTCATCTCATAGTTTGGAATGATAAAAATGAATAGGTTCTTCCCTGGTTGGGTTTCAGCTCCAATTCATCAATGGAAATGGAGTTATGAAACAGATGGCATCCATGACAAAAGAAGACATATAAAAAGGGGCAGGTTGGAATTTTGACTTCGCTGTTTGATACTCAGTAATTTCCTTGGCTAGGTAATCGAACAACATCTTCGCCTAGTTGAAAGTGAAGCCCTTGGCTACCTCATGCATGATTGATACCCATTCCATCGGGAAATGTGTAGTTATTTTCTTTCTGAATATTCTACATAGAATCATGGCTACATAGATTATATACTCATTTAATGATGTGGTGGAATAAACACCATGAGAGTCTTCTCTGAATTTCGTTGAAATTCCCCACCAGGATTTAACTATATCTGGGTAGTTTTGGTCAAATTGCACACATTATTTTTGTTCAAACTCCTTCATGAATGTAGCATTATAAATATATTTTTGATTAGGGGATTGCTTATACATTACTTGGAGGTTTTCCGACCTGAAAGAGCCAACATCGACCTTCTGGTGATTGATGATGCTCCTGGTCTGAACATCGGTGTTTTCCAGACCCCAACTTATCATGTCATTATATGGCGTGAGCTTCAGATGTGTAGCTATTTTATGAAGCTAGGACTCTGCTATAAATATGAGTTTAGTTCTATGAGTGTCATTCATTTCATCTCTAGAATCATCTGGGCAATTTATAACTTCGTGCTCCAAGATTTCAAAAATTTGCGTCCAGGATCTAATTGAATCTACATGTGGCGTAGTATCAGATAGAACGTTTGTGTTTGGATTCGAACCTTCACCAACATCATCATTCTTCTTCGATGTTTTCCTGGGTGCGATGATGCCAGAAATAGAACGCGAATACCTATTACAGGGGAGAATGTGTAAGCTTTCTTTGTCTAAAACTCACTACTTTGCTGAAGGTAAGAATGAAATTCAAAATAGAACACCTTTATTTACGCTCAGTTTGCATTACTTCGAGCATGATTTTACGGATGATGAATTTATTTGATTTAATGAGGAAAGTACATCTAGGGATACACACTCTACACTAGAAATAATTCCCGTTGGTCCATAATAAATGTTACCAAATATTAGAGATTAGCGATTGGGAGTTTTGGATGGAACAAAATTGAAATATCCCGAAACGTGAATGTGCGAAATATTAATTTACATTGTTAATTCCCTTTTAAGAGGTTAATTAATCACGTTTAAAAATCAATGCTTTCGAGAAATCAGGTTTTTGGATTTTTTGGATGTGATGAATGGTAAACCCCCGATTCCCGAAACGCGAAATGATTAATTATCTTTGACTTAGTTTGATTTAATTAATCGATATTTATTCTTTCAGCATTTTATCGTTTCGTAAGTTTGTAAGTTGACTCTTTGTTATACTTTGAAATTCCATTACCTACGATGACATGTCAAGGAAGAGTCATCCTAAAGGTGCCACGTGTTAATTTGAATCGTGCGAACTCTTAGACAACCAAATTAGAAAAAATGTCATTTGTCTACTAGGAGAAGACTCAAGACGCATACATACATCCATACTCGTGTCTTCTAAAGATTTAAGAACAGTTAAAACATACGTCTTTCAGGTATCTGGATTTTGAATGTTAAGACATAATGAAATATCCGAAACACGAAACTCTGAAGCAAATTTCGACGATTTTGACTCATTAAGCATTTGGCAGCTCCGTAAATCTGAAATATTTTAGATCATTCGATCATACAGAAAACTTTATCAACGGTGAGATTCAAGTGATTTTTTCTTTTATTTAAGCGAGAATGAAATTTATTAAAGTCTAAATATTAGAAAAACATGTGTTCCAACATAGGCTCCATATAGGGATCTCATCTCCCTATGGGACGAGAAGAATAGTAGACCAAGCGCCTTTATTGGGTAAATGGAGTCATTATTGCATTTCTGTGAAATACATTCTGAAAGAGGACACACATAAGGACTTAGGATTTCATCCTTGTCTCTGAAAACTTTCAAAACTCAATCATTCACTGATCTCGAGTTTAGGCTTATCAATGGCTTCCTTTTCTTAAAACTGACTTCAGATTTGCTTAAGATAATCAAAACAACCTTAATCATTCTACCAGGCTTTGTTCGATTTTGTTCGCATCAAGGTAAAGTAATTTCAATGTTTTTAGTCAGGGAGTCTCGTGTTAGCTTAGAATGTAGATCTAGTCAAAAAGAGAACTAGTTACCAGAGTACATTATAATTCATGTATAACAACCTTGCAGATATCGTAGACATTGCTTCACTGCCAACGAGCCTCTTCAGTACCCTGATGAAGTTATCTAATTTCCCATATTGAATTTCCTTTCACCATTTCAATTATTAATTTTTCATTTAAATGCTGAGATGAGGGCAATCATTTAATGAATTTCCTTTCATCATCTCTTTTTGGACTAGATGGGGGAAATCATTTTATGAATTTACTTTCACCATCTGTCTTATATATATTTTTTAAAAACATGAAGTGGGAGAACTCAATTTGTATACAATATACCAGGGATGATATGTATTTATAATTTAGCAATAGAGGTCTGTCAACTCACTTTGATTACTCTGGACTAATCCTCCGTTGACTTTCAAAACACCTTCGCCTACATGGAAATTTCTCACGGGGAGTTTTTATTTTCCAGAGGATTTCCTTGAGTGAAACTAATCATTTTAAACCTGTCAGAAGGGATAAGATAGTTAGGATTAGCCTAGACATACTTTTTTGTTCAGTTAAATTAGAGGAATCATAAGAATTTTTACCTATTCTCATTTTGAAGATTTGTTTATGAGTTTTCAAAGTTAAGGTGAGACTCTTTTTCCTCTATGAAGACCATGGGATTATATCAAGAATCACATGAAAATACAACTTTGAAAATGAGCAGAGGAACAAAATGAGGATTCAGATGTTCTTTTGTAAGCATGATCACTCTTATGCAAACATTTTTACTCGATTCTTGAAACTTTTTCTTTAAGGTCTTCTTATTGCTTATTTTTTATTATAAGTTTTATTTCATTTTTATTTTATCTAGAGAAAACTCTTGATAATTAAAACATAATTTTTATTCCTCTGGTTATATATTAGGTGACAATATTTGTACATATGTGATGCAGGAGCATCTCCCACATCAAGCGAGCCAGCGCGGAAGCAGAGGATAGCTGGATAAGCGCCAACACAAATTTTGAAAACACTTTGAAGTTGTTGCGCAATCTTAAATGAATTCATTAAGATGAAGCACACTTCCATAATGTAATCAGACCTTGAACCTTTAGCTCTCGTCCTTAGTAGGTAGAAGGCATTTAAAGTAGTTAATGCAGGCAGATAGAATTTAATTCTAGATTAGACTGTTTGAGAGCACAAGAGGGAAACGAATATAGACACCCTCATTGTGTATTGTATCATTAGATTGAAGAATTGAAGATGGAAGATTGGAGCAAGAACATGTAGAGAGATGTGTAAGAACACCCATGTATAGACATTTGGATTAATAGAAAGAGATTGATTCAAATTCATGGTTTTGTGTTGTTCTCTGTGTATTGATGCTGAATGATATGCTCATGAATGTTTGCTTCCTGTTATACATTTTCTTTTAGGCTGTGTATGTGATTTCATGTTTGAGTTTGAAGTCTGAGAGGGATAAAGAATGAGTTTCAATTGTTTCTCCATCTGAGCACAAGTTTCTGCAAGGAGTGCAGTCGAAGTGTCCGTAAGGAGTGCGTTGACAGAAGGTTCATATAGGGTTGCTTTTGTTCTCGTTCACCCAAAAGGTGCAGTTGGGCACATGAGCCGTGGAAAGAGTGTGCAGGCCGAGTGAAGTTCAGGGTTGTGAACCTGAGCAAGAGATGAAGGATTGCTGCTGCAGGTGTGCGCAGAGTCGAAAGGATTCAAGCACTTGAAGTGTTTGAAAGGTTGCCGCAAGGAGTGCGCGCAAGAGTCTTTTCCAAGATTGAGAGTTGGGAAAGCTCAGGAAGGATAAAGCCTTCGAATTTGTTGAAGGACAGCGCAGAGAAGATGTGCCTTGAAGAGTTAAGCAGGTGCCATAAGTTTACACTGCAGGTGGACAAGTTCCACGGAGAAACACTTAGTCGTTTCACAGATTTCATTAGGAGGAACGGACGGTCGATATTCTCTGAGGAGAATTCGCGAACCTCCGTAAGCTGTTAGACCTCGTGGAGGTGCAAGGGAGATACAACAGAGTATTCCCAATAGGTTCGAAGCTTAGGAGGGGCAGGACCATTGATCCGAGCCATAAAGGACCGTTGGATTTGCTCGTGGATTCGCATATCAGGGTTTCGTGGGTTGAAACTCCGAAACATTGCAACTAGAATCGCGAAATCACGAAACGCGATATCTCGATAGTCAAAGGGATAGTGTGGGGCCACAAGGGTCATAGTGGGAGATAGGTGGCACGATTTATCGGAGTTTCGTGACGAGAAGTCCCGATACAATAGCATCAGGATTCACGATATTGCGAACTCCAAAATGCCAAGGGAGTGAAGGACCGTTGAATAGTCAACTCACACGTGCATCGGGGTTTCGACATATCGAGAGTCGAGAGTCGGTAAAGTGAGTTGTTTGACATCGCGAGTGGCGAAATCATGATAGAGAAAACCCCGATAGGAAAAAGGGAAAGGGTCAGTGTTGACTGTATCGGGTTTCGGGGATTCGAGAGTCCAATGCTTGACCTTAGGATTCGCGAGTTGCAAAGTCCGATCTTTCGATAAGTAAAGAGAGGGAATCGCGCAAGGATTTCTATGGGTGCAGATTTCCCGATAGGGAAATAGAAGAGCCTTAGAGTTCTTCGGGCCGAGGACGAAGGAAAGATCCTGTGAGCAGAGGTGCTTGCGAGCGTGACTGCATCAATATGAGACCTATTTCATACTAAGTGATGTTTCTTTGAAAATATAAACATAGCAGAATCTCATACCTTAGATTTACTCTTATATTTCCAACCATGTAAACTATTTATTTATCATCTGTTTCGAGAGAAAGCTAATGTTCTGATACGTGAAGGTCAATTTTTTATCTCTCTTATCTCTCCTTTATCGACAAGTATCCTGCATGACAATACCATGAATAATGTCAGGAACTTAAGAAAACCATAACTCTATGTATTACTTATTTTTATATTTTTGTTTTTATGAAATCAACTAACTTGATTTTATTTACAGTGAAGGTAAAAACTTACCGAAGAAATGGAAAAAACAAAGAAATCAAACCAATATGTATAGTGAGAGTTTGGAAACTGATTATTGCAAAAAATGCTTCAGGTAACACCCGTTGATAGGGGAGTTAAGGATTTTACCATCCAGATTTTCCAATAAAAATGAATTCTTCCCTTCAGAAACTGTGATTTTGAAAGGTCCACACCAGATATGATCAATTTTTTCGTGCTTCCCTGAATCTTCCTTCCTAGCATCCCATTTTAAAACCAGGTCACCAGGGAGGAATTCCCTATCTTTAGCTTTTTGGTTAAAGAGGGATTTCATGTTATCCTGATACTTCTGAAGTTTTTCATCCACTTCAACCTTATTTTGCTGGACTTCAATCAATTGATTTATTCTTCCGATGACGTGATTTGGCTCTTCCTTTTCATCTTGCTAGAGTTTCATTACAAGAAGAGCCAAGTTTATGGGTAGTACCACGTCAGTCCCGTACACCATTTGAAAAGGGGATATCCTGATCGATTTCTTGGTGGCTATCCGATTCACCCACAAAGCATATTTCAAATGCACATGCCAGGCTTTCTTATTTTTTTCAGCACTTTCTTAATTATGGTGATCAAGATTTTATTTGATGATTCAACTAATCCATTACCTTGGGGATAGTACATTGTGGAATGGCCCAGTACAATATTGTACTTTTGGAAAAAACTCACCATCGCCATAGATTTAAATGCATGTGCATTATCTGTAACTATCTTCCGAGGACAACCAAATCTAGATAGAATGTTTTCCTCCAAGAAATTTATCACCACCGAATCCGTAGCATTTCTGGTCGGAATGGCTTCTACCCATTTAGTGAAATAATCCATAGTGGTCAGAATACATTTGTGTTGTGCGCTAGAGTGTGTATTGATTTCACCGATAAAATCCAGCCCCCATTGTTGAAACAGGGCTTCTATTTTAACTGGGACCAAAGGTAATGCGGGAAGCTTTTGTTTGCCTAAAAATAGTTGGTAGGGGTTACAGGCTCTGAATTTTTCATTCACATCAACGAATAATTTAGGCCAATAATATCCTGCTCTCAGGATTTTATAGGCTGTTTCTCTCCATGTGTGATGTTCTCCACATACTCCTTCATGAAATTCATTTATGACTCTCTTTGTTTCGGATTCTACCAAACAACTTAGTAAAAAATACAGAGGATCCTTCCAATATAATTGGCTATCCATGATACAATATTTTACTGTGTGCAACTTCAATGTTGTAGCTTTTGAAGGAGTCATATCGCCTGAGCACTGCAGAGTTAGAAGGTAAGAGACTATATATTTATACCAAGCTGAAGAAGAGAACTTCTCGTGGATTTGAGTTGTAGGTATTTGATCGTCAAATTCTTCTATATCTGGAATTTCTTTGTAATATTGCAGGTGGTTTATTCCAAGCTCTCTGAAATTAGATTCAACTAGTAGCTTAGCCAAACCCTATCCTTTGATGAGATTTGTTGGTTTCACATCTAGATCAAATTCTTGAATTTTAGCAAGCCATCGGCCCCTCCTTCCATCACTATCGGGTTGAACCAATATATCTTTAACGGAACTGGTGGGTACATATGCAATTATTTTAGAATGTAGTACATAGGTCCTGAAATCCTTTAGGTCCTTCACCATTGCATATGCCTTCTTTTCTAGTATATCGTACCTCATCTCTATATCTCTAAGGATTTTACTGAAGAATTCTATTGGTTGTTTGAACCCTTCTTCATTCTTATGTAGGAGTGTTGCGCCTCTTTTGTCACCTAAATGAGCAAAACAAAGGTGCTTACAAGCTTAGTTGGGTTAGCTAAGCAAGACAACAGTAAAGGAAAGGGTTAGAAGAATAAACATAAAAGACTAAGCTAAGAATTAAACTAGGAAAGGAAAAACAATTAAACTATTGTGCACAAGGACATAAGAACAAGAAACAAACAAGACTCATGTCACCAATGGAAAGGATTGTATTAGTGAAAAGAAAACACCAAAGAGAAAATGGACTTTTGGTCCCTTCTTCCTCCAAGGGAGGGCTCTTGGACCCCCAAGATTGATCTCTTCTTACAACTTGAAAACTTGAAAGAAATGGTGAAATAATCCCAAGCTAACCCACTCAAGAGGTGATGTGGATTGCCCAAATGGAATGGTGCTAGTATGCTCTTGATGAGAAAAGAGGATTCCCCAAGAGAATAGCAGCAACATAACCTTACAAATGAATTCCTTGAAAACTTAGTGCACCCATGGCTTTATTTTATAGCACCACTTTGTTTAGGGAACCTTTAGGTCTTTGACCAACCACCCAGCCGGATCCAACCGAGATTTGGATGTCAAATTGACTTGGAAGCTGAACCAGAAGTGGGTGGGAGGCTGACCAACATCATAAATGCATCGTTCTTAGGTGTGCATGGATTTTAGCATCCATAATCGCGCATCGTGTGCATGTGCACTTTTTCTACACTTCTTGATGGCGCATGTGTGTGCATTCCCTGTGTAGTCATAACACATCTTGATTTTATAACTTGTTGTATAGTTTTGGACCTTTTGGAAATGTTTTTTTGGTAATTTTGGTCCATGGGTGGACTCATAGATGTTTGAAGATGCTGGATTCCTATAACCATTTGTGGACGAAATTTTAGTGATAACAAATGCCCCCTGATGGATGAGGTTAGGAGCATATGGATAGCCGAAATTCATCAATGTTTCTTCTACTGAGAGTACCGTTGTAAGAAAGAGCGATAGTGAGAGTATCAAGAGTGAGCCGTTGGAGGGAGAAGGGGACCTGTAGGACCCAACCTTTTGCAAGGTGTTGGAAAATAAATTGTGTACAAATGAGACGGGCATGCCCCATGCTTGTGTCATGTAACTCAAAAATAGGGTGTTTTTACAGTAACTGAGACTGTGTGTTGATGTAGACAACTGCAACACCCTCGGGGGTGGTTTGATAAAGGTAGAGGACAATGCTGATGAGGAGCATACTCTGAACAGTAGGTAATGAAACCTGTAAGAAGTATCATGGATTCATTGGGCATTGATAGCCCAACAAAGTTCAAAGGTCTTCGGAAAATATAAAAAACAACTGCAATAGTCGCAAAGTAAGACCCACCATAACATGAGAAAGTGTTGAAGTTGAATGTTATGGAGGTCAACGACAATAGAGAGAAATGATGGTTCTCCTTGTGCCGTCTGAGACCCCTCATTGTAAAGGTAATGAGAGTCAAGATATTGTCGCCCTTCTGGAAACTATGCTGATGTTGAAAAAAAGGGAGACGTGACTCCAAGAAGCAAAGGGCTTCGTGAAATTCACTAGGTGAGGTCAAGAACTGAGGGGGTACATGGAAGAAGTCAAGATGCATGGAGACTCAAGACTACCCTTGTTTGGGGATATATGCGAAGTATAAGTGGTGGCAACCGTTCAACTAGGTTGAGTGTCAAGGGGACAACGAGACGTGGGATAAGTTGTGCCAGAGGCGGTACAAAGTGAACAAACTCAGAGAGCAGAGGTAGGTGGCCTGTGGGATACTCAGAGTTTATGGATGATATCAACATGAGTAGGTGATAAGGAATGCCCCAACCAAGGGTGACATGGGTTGCATTTTCCAAGAAGGTCGCCAACGGTGACAACAAAAATTTATGTAAAATTCTATAAACAACGACTTAATTACAAAAAGAATTAAAAAAATCAGTGGAGATAATAATGCAGATATAGAAACGGGTGCCCCAGTCGCTTGGCCTAAGGATGGCGCAAGTTGGTGTAAAAAACACGTGGAGGGTTGGGGCCCTGTAGGCAGGTTTCTGTAGTAGGGAAATGTATTGAGGGTAATCTAAAGATGGGCCTCTTGATGGTGGATGAAATGGACGGTAAATGGTGTTGCGGGAGTGGAGTCAAAACAAAACCATGAGGAAGTGCTCTGGGAGTCCATTGGGTAGGCTAGAAAAATGAGGAGAAGGAGCATGTGGTTGATTCGCGACATGATGTAAGAGTATCGGGACTCCCATCCCTAAAGGTTGAAAACAACATGAGTGTCAAAGTGATAAGGGAGGATATGAATGGGACAACTCATGTGGGGGAGAGTGCTACCGGGTGACAATACCCAAAATGCAGTGGGGGTGAAAGTACTGCAGAGCCAGATATAGGGACCCTAAAGGAAAATTTCAGAGGGTGTGACTAGAGATGCAATTGAGATTCAAAGGGAATGATTACATGCCAGTGTTGATTATATACCTGGAGGGGTTGTGCTGGTGTGTGATGAGCAAGTACCTACACACATGACAACTAAATACCTGACATGAACAATATCTGAAGATAATCGAACATATAATTATTTATTTGATAATTTTGAACATGAGCATGCGTACCTGAACGGGGTATGGAAAAATGGCTCCCCAAGGGCTAAGGATAAAAAATGCCCGAGGATTGTCTTGATGTAGAGGATGGGGTGCTGATCCTGTGGCTGAAGACAGATCGAAAAACGGACGTCTGAAGCTCCCGGAATGGAGTCTGGAAGTTTTGGAAAAAAGGACTATATATAGCTATAGGGCCCACACTGCCACCTCATTTGTACCTGCTGTCAGAGTGATTGGACAAGAGATATTCAGAGGAGATTTTGAGATTCTAGGAGAATGAGGTAGCCAATTTAGGACCGATGAGCTTCAAGTTAGTTGTCTTATCGTCCTGCATAAAATTAGGGTTTCTATTTTTGGGCAGGGCCTATACAGAGGGCCGTATATAGGGTTTTGTGGGTGTGGGCCCCCCAGTGCATGGGCGATCAAGAAATATGCGTGCATGGGTGCATGCCTGTAATGGGGATATGCACGCACGGGGGCACCTTAATGGGGGAAACAGGTGCGCATGGTATGCACACCTATAAGAAAAACAACTGCGCATGCGTGCACATCTGTTTAGTGAATAGGTGCGCTATGATGCACACCTGTATATGTGACAGGGGTACATTAAGACGCCTCTGTATGGTCGATAGGAATGAATGTGTATGCGCCTATGGGATAAATAGGCGTGCATGTGTGCACGCCTGTGGGATGAACAAGTGCACATGTGTGTGTGCCCGTGGGATGAACAAGCGTGCATGTGTGCGCACTTGTGGGATGAACAACCGCGCCTTGGAGGCAAAGCTGACGGGTGAAAAACTTATCTTTTTGGAGATGTTAATGTGTTCATTTTTGAGACGACTGATTGAGAACTAGATTATGTGGTTGTAGGTGATCAGTTGGACGATGTCGGTTCACTGGAGAGAGAGATATTGGTCACAACTCAGGGAGGCTGTGACTAATGAGGAGCTGGTGGTTTTTGATACTTTGGCAGCTTGTGGGCTGCTGAATTTCTTTGAGTGCCCCTTGGTACGGGCCTAGGAGTACCTCCTGCAGTTTTTGATTTGGATGTGGAGTCCGGATCTGCATTGTTTTATGGTGCGGGGTGAGAAGCTGGCCTTCATTGTGGTGGAGGATGTATATTTTCTGACTTGGCTCCCTTTTCGGGGAACACCCTTAACGGTGGAGCCTGTATTACCTGGGGATGGGAAATTGGCTACCTTAGGCCAGAGGTACTGTATGAGGGAGGAATTTATGTTAGGATTTGTGGTGAGCATCGGGGCTATGGATGCCCTGGTTCATCACTATGTGGAAACGATGGTTGTGAGGGTATATGGATCCCTCGTGACTCAACAGATCAGTGGTGGTCAGCTGAGGATTATGGGGAGGGCACTAGCAGGAGAGAATTTTGCTTGGGGTGTGATGTTGCATGCAAAGATGGTAGGGAAACTAGAAAGGTGTCGGGCTGCAGACTCAGGGGAGTTCGCTTTTGGGTCCATATTGGTTGCATGGTTTTTGGAGAGGGTGACGATGTTGCACCTGGTGCACGAGAGCCATGACTGAAGCAGTGGTCTAGGATCTTGATTCATCATGGTGGTGGGGGGGAGGGGGGTGGCCATTTTTTCATGGTCGAGGCTACACAGATGTGGCGGTATATGCCGCAGATCATACTGTAGTATCCATACTTTGGAGTGCACTTTCAGGGTGATCCGGAGATGGTGTTACCTCCAGGAGAGGTGTTCGACCACTGAGGTATGACATGATTTTTTGATGTTTTGATATTTAGATAGTATAAAATGTATATTATGTATAGATGGATGTTGATGCTATCCATTGTTTGTTTGTATGTTCAGATGTGGGACCTCGTGGGTGCGAGGTTGAGTTGGTTAAAGCACTGTCTCGTCAGGGGCCGGTGAGACCTTCGCGGGGAGAGCCGCGGGTAGGAGAGAGACGACGAAAGGAGGATGCTGAGGCAAGACCTGCTAGTGATGAGGGAGAGACTAGGAGACACTGTTTTGATGACCCTGGTGCAGGGCCATCACATGCTCCTCCGGCTGAGGCCGGGGGAGAGTTTGAGGATATTCGCCGCCACTTGGAGGTGTTGCTCCAAGGAGTGCCTGAGGGAATTTGGTCACGTATTCAGGATGAGGTCATCCTATAAAAGTGTGTGGAGGTTCTGTTGATGTGGCAGACCATGGTTTAGAGAGTAGCAGTAGCAGGTGCTGTGATGATTGGGCGACTACCTCCAGGTCCGGAGGGACCGATAGTGGGTGGGGCACCACCTCCCGAGGGAGGGCCAGGTGGTGGTGCTCTAGAGGCACCATGAATGTCTTTTTATGTATTTTTGTACGTTATATAGGCTGGTGAGCTCATTTTGTGTGGTGACACCAGTTTTATACCGAGGTGGTTCACTAGCCTACGGATTTTGTACAGGATGTACTCTTTTTTTTGTAAACATTTTGATGGCACATTTGACTGATATATATATATATATGTGTGTGTGTGTGTGTGTGTGTGTGTGTGTGTGTGTGTGTGTGTGTGTGTATACATTTTGGGATCTTTGTGATGTTCACATGTGTGTGAGGATTTTTTTTTTAATTGTGCTTATGATGTCTAATCTATATGTTGTGATAGACTTCTGATGGTTTATGTGTGTGTAAAGGTGTCTTGATGTGATATATGCCAATCTAGTACAATGTTAGCCATGTTATCTATGATTTGATTAAATTGTCTTGGAATATGTGTAAATGTAATGAAATCAAAATGTCGAGATATTAGTCTAACTTGCAGGTATTTGCGAAAGAGTCATGGATAGCGGAAACGATACACATTGTTGAGTTGGAGGACGACCAGTTGGGAGTCTAGTAAGACGCTAAGGTGATGAATACGATGATGGCTGACATCGGTGAGGAGACCAATGACGTGAGTGTACCTAGATTGGTTGTTGGTTGTTGAGCCCAAGCATATGCCGCTGGAGTGGAGTAGTTCATATGAGGGGGAATAGAGGGCCCAAGCAGCCGAAGCGAGATTTTGTGTCCAACGGCTGGCGCCGTCAGTGTAACCAATGTGGTAGGCTGATGGAGGAGGCATCTGTTAATAACACAAATGATAGTTTAGACGTGAGGTGTAGAAAAAAGATTAAAAACACTACAAAAGAAATAACCTAGTGTAGAATGGCTACACTCAGGTGTAAAATTTCCTTAAGTATAACCCATTGACAGGTTCTTTGAGAGAGAGGCCCTCAGGGGAAGCCAAGATGTATGCACCCTTAGTGAGGCAATGTTGGATAATGTAAGGGCCATGCCATAGTGACTCAAATTTTCCATGGCTGAGGGTATCGTGAGCGATATCGTAAGAAAGGATGAGGTTGCCTTCGTGAAATGAGCGAAGGTTGACATGAAGATCAAAGATGGCTTTTGAACATTTTTTGGCTGCCTCATTGTTCTGTAATGAAGATCGATGATCTTCATCCAGGGACTCTAAGTTCAACAAACGCTTCTCCATTGGAGCAGTGTCGGGTAATAGCTCAATCGCGGTGCGTAAGGTGGGAACTTCACACTCAATAGGAAGAGTGACCTCAACCCCCTGGACTAGATGAAAATGTGTGAAACCAGTGGTAGTTTTCATGGCCGTATGGTACGCCCATAGCATGGAAAATAACATATGATGCCAATTGGTCTTATGTTTGTTAACCGTGCGCTGCAACATGGTCTTGAGGACCTTGTTAACTACTTCTACCTATCCGTTGGACTGAGGGTAGTATGGTGGGGTGAACTCGTGGGAGAATCCTAACTTGGATGAGAGTTCGATGAAAATATCATTCTCTAAATGTTTCCCATGATCAGAGACTAGTTGGAGTGGTACTCCAAAGCGAGATATGACGTGGTTAAAGAAAAAACGCGTTGCGGTGTCAGTGGTGGTTTTGAAGGTAGGCATGGCTTCAATCCCCTTTTTGAAGTAATCGACTGCGACGACGATGTATTTGTGTCCATTACTGGATGGAGGGTTTCAAGTCATGAAGTCGATGCCCCATTTACAAAAGGGGCCTGTAGTGATGATTGGGTGTAGAAGAGTAGGTGGTGCTCGTGCTTTGTTGGCATAAAACTGACATTTATCACATCGCTTCACAGCATGAATGCAATCATGAAATAGTGTAGGCCAAAAGTAACCTATGCGGATGATTTTTTGAGCGGTGGACATCCCGAGAGGTGGCCCCCGCAAGCACTGCTGTGGCAGTCATTCAAGACTCTATCGGCCTTGTCAATAGTCAAGCATCAATGGAGTATGGTGTCGACCCCTCGTCGATATAAGATGAGGAGATAGCGGGGGGCTTGATGAAAAATACATCGACAATCATCTCATGAGAGGTGGTTACCAAAATTTTGGGTTTGGAGGTAGATGAGGAGGTCGATGTACCAAGGATCATCCAAAGTGATGTAAAAGAGATGTTCATCAGGGAAGTCGGTATTAACAGGGGAACTGGTAGTATCGGAGGGGAAGGCTGTGATGAGTTCAGTGAGGACAAGAGATTTCTTTCTCTTGGGTGTTGAAAATTTGAGATCGTATTCCTGAAGGATAACGATCCATCGAGCAAATTTACCATTAATTTTTTGACGACTGAGCAAGTATTGCATGGGGTTGGAATATGCTATGACTTTGGTTCTGCGAAGAAGAATGTAATGGCATAGTTTCTGGACTGCGAGGATGACTGCAAGGGCTAGTTTCTCTTCATGATTGTATTTTAAAGGTGGCCCTAAGAGGTTTTTACTAATGTAGTAAATGACATGCTCACGATCATCCTCTCCTATTTGAACGAGAAATCCTACTACTGAGATGGCTGAGGCTGATATGTAGAGGATATAGTCACAATTATAGTCGGGTGAACTAATTAAAGGGGCATTGTAGAGTGCTATTTTAAGATCGTCGAAAGCGTTTTGGGCATGTTCATCCCAGTGGAATGGGATGTCATGGCATAGTAAGTGAAGGAAACCGTGTGCTCAAGTGGCATAGTCTGGGACAAATCACTGTAAAAAGTTAGCTTTTCCTTGTAGGCTCTGGAGTTGGCGTAAATTTCGAGGGGGTGGAATTTCTATGATGACTTGGACTTTGAGGGGATCCACGGTAATACCGCTTTGGGAAACGATGAACCCGAGGAGGCACCTGATAGTGACACAGAACACACACTTGAGGGGGTTCAAGCGGATGTTGTACTGACGACACCTTTGTAAATTATCAAGATGCTGAGTGCATTTTTTGGATCGAGCTGTGAGGTCATCCAAGTATGCGAGGATGATATGAGCCAGATCATGAAAAATGTATGTCATGGTCCGTTGGAAAGTTGCACCAGTGTTATTTAGGCCAAAATGCATGACACAATATGAAAAAGTACCCCAAGGGGTGGTAAATGCAGTTTTGTATTGACCAGTTGGATGGATTTGGATTTGGTTATAGCCAAAAAAATTATCCATGAAGGATAAAGCCTCGTGGCCTGCGCAGTCGTCGATAATTTGATTGTTGAAAGGCATTGGAAAGTTGTCTTTAGGACAGGTGTGATTGAGATCGTGAAAGTCTGTGCATACACGGATGGTGCCCTATTTTTTGTTAATGGGGATAGGGTTGGAGACCCATGAGGTATAGGCGATGGGGTAGATGAACCCAACAATGCGTAATTTTTCAATATCGGCTTTGATGGCCGCTGGTTTGGATGGGTGTAGCGGTCATTGTTTTTGGCGAACCGGTGTGATATCAGGCCAGGTGTCTATGCGATGTTCGAAAATAGAGGGATCAAGGCTAGGCATCTCTGTGTATGACCAGGAAAAAATATCTCAGTATTCTTGGAAGAGGGCTTTGTAGGCAGTGATTTCTTCAGGAGTGCATGCGGTGCCAATGGTGATTTCCTCGATGACTCCACTTTTGATGGAAATATCAATTTTGATGGTAGGGGAAATGTTGGCCATATTGCCTTCTTTAAAAGCATCAGGGGCAAGGATAGGGTTGTTGAACCAGTCGATATGCCCTGGTGGGATAAAATCCTTGGTTTTGACTGCGTATATGGGGTGTTGGTTAGGAGGCGCGAAGGCTTCCTGTGAAAGGAAGAGCTCTCTGTGGTGTAGTGCATCCCACGGGTAGTCGGGGGTGGTTAATTCCTCGAGTATGTCCTCGTCACAGTAGAATTTTTGGGAATATAAGGTATCTAAAAGAGTGACATCTATGACTATCACCGTGTGGTTGTCTTCTAGTGATGAAGGAGCAGGGGGTATGATGCAATATGATTGCGATGGTTCGCTCGACATAAACTAAATATCGAGATATTGAGGGTTATAAATGGTAGTTGGGTGTAAAGTTTCCGTGGGGAAATGAATGGGGGAATTGGGGGGATTTGGGGGTAAATCCTCATATAAGTCATCCAAGAACCATGAAGGAGTAGGGAGTGCTTCTGGCTCAGGAGAAATATTATGAAGAATATCTGGTGATGGGGTAGGGTTAATCATCGATTTTGTAGGGGGTGCAAGAGTTTGAATCAGGGTCACTTGGCATTGCCTGTATTCAATGATCATAGGAAATTGATATGTGAAATGATATAAGGATTCGTAGAGAGAGCAAGGGCATCTCATACGTTTATTGACTAAATTCGTGACATAATGGATGTCAGTGACGTTTGGTGAGGATGATGTAGGTGGATTGGGTTCGTGCTGGAAGCTCTGGCGTACTGCTATTAATGTCTGTCAGAATTGAGGTAGTGTTGGGAAATGGTTTGTATAATGTCCATATTCTGAACATATGGTGCAAGCAAATTTGGCTCGCAGTCCTTTGCTACTTATTTTATGGGAGGTAGAGACAGTACTTGATGAAGTGATGAAAGGTGATGGTGTTTGATTGAGTTGAATTAGGTTATGTAACTCAGGTAGAGATGGGTATTTGTTGGTTGGGTGTCCATATTTCTCACATAGTGCACAAGAGGGTTGGACACGTGGGGGTTGGGGAGCGGTGGGCTCTTTCTTTTTGTGTCTTCCCCTAGCTGTAGCAGTGGTGGTAGTGAGTGGGGATGCTGGTGGTGCTGTGGGAGTAGGTACTGGAATCTGCATCGGAATTCCTTTCGTTTGAGGAGGGAGGGATTGTTGAGGGACCATGGCAGGTGGATGTAGATACCATACTAGAATTTCTAGCACCATATTGGGAAGGGTAAGCGTTGCGGCTACTTGGAAAGCTTGTACGCCTGGTGGAGGGCAAAATAAGGGGATTTGAGTAATGTCTTGGGGAACAGTTTCCCAAACTGGGATATGGTGTTGGGGTGAGGTGAAATCGTGAACTAGTGGAGTTGTCAAGTTCACAGGAGATTCTTGAGGGAGGAGCTTTGCGACTAGTGGGACGTCAGATATAAGAGAAGCCTCACTGGGAGGAAGGGTATCCTCAATGTCAGTTCCTTTGGACAAGATCACACATACCTGATTGGAAGGATGAATGAGCGGTGGTGCACCATGGTAAGTTCCTAACAAGGATGGGTCTTTGAAAATTACGGGCCCCATCTTGATGAGTGGGTACGCCTTAGGATTAGTGTGGACGAAAGGGAGAATGTTATCGATGTTGGAAGAAGGATTAGGCTCATAATGTGAAACTTGATCAATGGAAATGATCTTCCCGTTATGGGGGAACATCACAGTTCGAAAGACGAAAGAGGCAACTACCTTCATAGAGTACATGTAGCTACGATCGAACAAGATATTGTAATCGAGTGGGGAATCGATAACTTCAATGTCAATGAGAATGGTCTTGCCCCCGAGTTCTACAGGGACATTTTGGAAGATCGCTTTGGGATAAGATGGTCGTCTGTCATAAGCTCTTAAGGTAATGGCAGATGGTACGAGTTCAGGGGAACCAAGTTTCTACCATACAGACTTGGACATAATGCATGTGGATGCACCTTCATCAATGATGCACCGATGAACTGTAATGTTTCGAATTTTAACGGGGATTTCAAAAGCGATGAGAGCGGAGAGGTGAGGTTCTCCTCTGTCGAGATAAAATGTGATGAGTTGAGTATCCGCAGGGTCGACTACCCCCAAGGAGGAAAGTAATGACTTTTTCTGAGTGGGACAAGTTTGAAGTACTTCTAAGACTGACATGGCAGCTAGGGATTGTGCTAATTCATCGACCAAACTGTAATTATGAGCCACCCTATCCTAAGGTTTGTGGACATTCCTTCGCAATGGGATGCGAAGGGGTGTTGTCGTGTTAGGGCGAGGGATCATCAAAGGGGGTTCTGTTGGTGCTGGGGTTGTTTATGGAAGAATGGAAGGAGACTCAGAGGGTTCACTGTATTGACGACTATGTGTTTGTAGAAGGACTTCTTCCTCACTAGTGAGGAGGATAGAACGATATGCGGGATTGCTTGGATTGAGATATTGTCCCAACTGTGGTGGGGTAGGCTACATGTCCTATTGGGTGTTCATCACTCCTTGGTGTGGAATGGGGTTTTGCAGCATGGATGAGGGTGGTTGTTTCACATATTGTTGTGGGGCCTGCTGAGGGGCAGGTGGTGCTGGAGGATGTAGTCCATTCATAGAGTCTTTCATCCGTTTAAAATCAACGATTTGGGGGAAATTATGAGTATAGTGACCGAACTCATCGCAAAGGGAACAGGGTAAGTTGGTTCAAAGGTTGTTGTTATTTTTCCCTTGACGTCTATTGTTTTTTCCCCCCTAGGGGTTCTGAGACCCTTGATTCTGGTTTCCACCAGTAGGTTGGTTCTGTTGGGGGTGATTTTCACCTTGACCTGGGTTGTTATTGTTTCGATTTTTTCATTTCTTTTTGGCATTATTCAACTGATGGGTTGGATTTACCGTATTCAGCTGTTCAAAATTTTGATATTGCTGAATGGGAGAAGGTTGAACAAAATTAACCGCAGTGTGAGGGTGTCCTTGTGGTGGATTCATGGGCTGTGGAGGGCGAGGAAATGGGAAGTATAGAGTATGTTGTGGTATTGATCCGTAAGGTACATAGGAAGGAATGGAACTTTATCTAGTACTTAGAGTATAAGCTGAGGTAGAGGGAGTACGAGAACTTGTTTGGATAGGCGGGCATATTGTGGGTGTCGACGTTGGCCCACTGATGGGTGTAGGAAGGGAAACAGGGTATGGTTGTTGATAAGGGGGTGGAGGAAGGGAAACAGGGTATGGTTGTTGATAAGGGGGTGGAGGATAATAAGGGATTCCTCTGTATGTTGACGAATATTGAGATGTGCCATACATTGGTGGTTGTTAGGGTTGTGGATTGTGGTGTGTGGTGTTACCAATCAATCCTTCTACTGAGTGAGACATCCCACGCTTGTATTGGCCAAATGGTACGGGTCTTGGGAGATAAGAAAGTACTATGTACAAGTATCTCGATTGTAAATAGATGAGGTCATATTGTTGAGCCTTACTGATGGCTTCTTCTTCTTATTGAGGGAAGGTGGAAGACACATCTTTACTGAGGAGAGAGACAAGTGATCTGAGAAACCAATCAAGACATTGTTGTTTGGTGGTTTCTGCTTTGCAAAAACTACGTCGTCAATGCCACTTGTGAATGTGATCAGCGATATGTGTGGCTGAGGTTTGTTTAAAATCAGAGAGTAGTTCAAGACCATTGTCATGGTGGATTGGTAATTGGAAGAAGGTCAAAAATGCTTTGGCCAAGGACTCGAAATTTGCATGGGACCCTAATTTTTCGTCTACATACCACTTGGATGATGGGTAGGTGAGTGTGCATTGAAATAATCATAGTCGGATGGAATCATCCATAATGTTGTTGGAAGAGAACCATAAGTGGAAAGTCATGACATGGTTGGCAGGGTCATCGCCTACCTTTCCTTCAAACTTGGGGATATCTGAAGGTAGTTTGGTAGGCATTGCAGGCCATGTGGGGTCATGTAATATAGGATCATTTGTTAGTTTTCTTAGATCTGGTATGTTGAGCGAGGCCAAATATGGCATCTAAAGTGGTGGTGGAGGATTAGTTCCAGCCATGGTGTGAGTGTTTTGTGAACCTGACCCTTAAGGGGAACTAGGTGGGTTTGTACTTCCCCCTTGAGGAGAAGATGGCCCCCTGCTTCCATGCAAAGGAGAGCGAGTGAGTGTTTGACCTTAAGAAGTGGATCCAAGTAGGGTTGAACCAAGCAAAGCTGATCCCAAGATAGTGGCACTCACAAGAGTATGAGAAGGTGGAGCCGATGAGTTGGCAAGAATAGGAAGTCCCCCTAGAATAAGAGGGAGATTTAGCAAGTGTATGGAATGACGGGGGTTTTGTGGGTCCCCTATGTGTCCGACTAGTTGAGTGAATGCATGCGAATGGTGGTGAGAGAAATAAATAAACAAGATCCTTTACTGCAAATTTTGAACTTTTACATGATATTTATCCAAATCAAAATGTAATCAGAAGTGCATCATACATAAAGTGTTTTGATAAAGAAGCATATATGTGTTAGGACCACATATTGTACCCTTTTTGCCCATACTTTTTGCTATTATTTTACCCTTCATCACCTACATTTTGACTTATACTATCATTCCACTTGATCATTCAAAGGTACATAACGTCCCTTCTCATTACTACACGTTTAATTTGTTTTGCATGATATTTTACATTACTTTTGGTCTTAACCATTGATTAGAAGTGCATAAGTGTCTATACCTGCAGA
>JZKD02S1772075.1:469941-519026 GCA_000966675.3 Picea glauca
TGAGCATATATAGTGCGCAACTATCTTTGAAACAAAAGACTTCCCTGGGTTGATAATTTATGTTTCACTTGGTTGTTTGAAATTAATTAAGCAATTATAGTGACCAACAATATGTGGATAGGTGGATTTTGTCCGCGTGGGGGAATAAAGACAACAAATGCTTGTGTCCTAAAAGATGTAACGTCATTCCTCTCAAAATAGCACTGGACCTTCCAATAGCACTCGACAGTGGGGTCTGAAGCCACCGAAAGAGAAACTAGTGAAGGATGAAGCAATTAGTTATAATGAGGGGTAGAGGGGGCATATCTTGAAAGAACTGGAGATATTTCCCAATAGCCACACAAAATTTGATTAAGGTGTGATTATAGCCCACAATTGCCACCTGGGTAGATGTCCTAAAATTTGGTCACTAGGTACCTCGATCAAAGTGCGACATTTAGATTTTCGGCCTCAAAAATGGGTCACACAATCGATCCCATCCAAGAGGTGGGTGCCTCAAGGGGGGATGCACAGAACAACCGAACCTTGGCCTTCAACCCTTCATGGGTATCTCCCTACCTTATGGTGTTAGGAACACTTGACTTGGAGGATTTAAAGTTCCCTATTTGACAACTTCTATTGTTTTGAAAATGTGAGAACCATATAACGGGGAGTTATTTGGATGCCTATCCCCAAAATCCTACCTAGACTAAAAGATTTCTTTTGGCACCTTCTGTGGAGGAAAACTTAGTGAGTTTTTAGAAAAAAATTAGATGTGGTTGTTTGAGAGATTGGGGGTGTGAATCAACCTCGTTGAAATTAAGTGGGAGTGTATAGTTTCGTCAAGAAAAGGGTGGGGTGTTTCAGAATCCCTTTGGAGGAAACTTACTTCAACCTCCACGCTTTGAGATGAAGACTATGTGAGTGAGAAGTGACTTTGTGTGAACAAGTGAAAGTGTGCGAATTTTTTAATAATTTAGGTGTCACCTTGCTGCATGTGGACTTCGCTTGGTCCTTACAAGTGTTGATTACCTAATTACTATGTGTCATTGGTACAACCTTGCGGAATTTTAAAGTCCCTAGGAAACTAGCATGTGGACATGTGGGTCCTTACTATTCCTTTAACTCCCTATTTGTGATTTAATCTAAGAAATCTTTGAAACTATCCTAGATTGTAGCATGTGGGCATGTATGGGCCCGTTACAAAACCTTTAAACTTTCCTAGTGATTTAATCTAAGAAAGTAAATTTCAACACTATCCTATCTTTGTAGCATGTGGGCATGTATGGGCCCGTTACAAGTTTAAGGTGTGTTTGAAAAATAAACCAAGAGGAGTCCCGAGGGGGTGTTGTCCTCTCCTAAATATTTTGTCATTTTAAGGGAGATGAAATTGTCCTACAACCTCTTTCTATTTCTCAAGATTGCTTTGAAGCGCAAGAGAAGAGCATACTCAATGATTGATATCCAATTTTTGGTCCCATGCAAGTTTTATATGTGATTACAAATGATTCCAGCTTATACTCTTAGTCAAAGCAAGCCATCCATGTGGAAAAATGAAATCAAAAGAGGAAATAATGATTTTAAACCCCCTAAGTGCCTATGTGTTTTGACTAATCCCTTTATATGGAGAGGGAAATAAGTGTGGTGCAGATTACAACATGCATGGAATCAACTTTCAGAAGGCTATGGGCCCTCCATAGATCATAAAAAGCTTACAATGTGTATTTTTCTGCACAGGTGCACAGGTTTTAGACTAGATAGAGGCGCTTTGAGCACCAATGTGTGAACTAGAAGAGATTGATGGGCACAGGTACAAAGAAGACGCTGAGTAATACAGTGATTTTGGCGCACGTCGGTACGATGCATGACTGTGGGTCGATAAACCTATGGACATCTGTCACACGGCTGTGAAGAAAATTTCGGATGAAATTCCTTCAACTCAGCTTCGAATTTGGCTTCCTGTAGGTTGTTTTGGGATGGTTATGGTACCTGTAGGTTAAATAAATAGAAAGAAGAGATAAAATAACCCAAATGGGGTAGGGAATTAATACCTTTCCCCAGTGGAGTTGCCAATCTGTTGTGCCTCTTTTGTCACCTAAATGAGAAAAACATAGGTGCTTACAAGCTTAGTTAGGTTAGCTAAGCAAGACAACAGTAAAGGAAAGGGTTAGAAGAATAAACATAAAAGACTAAGCTAAGAATTAAACTAGGAACGGAAAAACAATTAAACTATTGTGCACAAGGACATAAGAACAAGAAACAAACAAGACTCATGTCACCAATGGAAATGATTGTATTAGTGAAAAGAAAACGACAAAGAGAAAGGGGACTTTGGGTCCCTTCTTCCTCCAAGGGAGGGCTCTTGGACCCCCAAGATTGATCTCTTCTTACAACTTGAAAACTTGAAAGAAATGGTGAAATAATCCCAAGCTAACCCACTCAAGAGGTGATGTGGATTGCCCAAATGGAATGGTGCTAGTATGCTCTTGATGAGAAAACAGGATTCCCCAAGAGAATAACAGCAACATAACCTTACAAATGAATTCCTTGAAAATGTAGTGCACCCATGGCTTTTTTTTATAGCACCACTTTAAGGTATTGTGCAACCAACTTTTAGTGTGAAAAGGGACTGTTTAGGGAACCTTTAGGTCTTTGACCAGCCACCCAGCCGGATCCAGTCGAGATTTGGATGTCAAATTGACTTGGAAGATGAACCAGAAGTGGGTGGGAGGCCGACCAACATCATAAATGTGTCGTTCTCAGGTGTGTGCGGCTTTTAGTGTCCACAGTTGCGCATCATGCGCATGCACGCTTTTTCTATGCTTCTTGATGGCGCATGTGCGCGTGCGCCCTGTGTAGTCATAGCTCATCTTGATTTTATAATTGGTTGTATAGTTTTTGACCTTTTGGAAATGATTTTTTGGTAATTTTGGTCCATGGGTGGACTCATAGCTATTTGAATATGCTGGATTCTTGTAACCATTTACAGACGAAATTTCAGTGATAACAAGGAGTACTACCGCAATTGTGTATTTGGATGCGAATGGGAAAATTAAGAATTCTTTCAGATAATCTGGGCTTGCCAACACCAATGCTTCACCTATGACCTTCTTGATGCATTCGAATGACATTTTGGCTTCGATTGTCCATTTGAATTCATTGTCCTTCTTGAGCATATCTATAATCAATTTTACAATTTCAGCGAAGTTCGGGATAAATCTTCTTAAAAAATTATTTTTTCCTAAAAATGACTGGATCTCCTTTCTATTCCTAGGAATATTTATAGTATCTATAGCTTCAATCCTTTTCGGGTTAATTTTAATTCCAAGAGTTTACCTTCATTGCAAAATGAGATTTCTTGGGATTCAGAGACAAACCGAATTTTCAACATTTCTCAAATGTCTGCTTGAGGTGTACTAGGTGCTCTGCATCAGATTTAGAAAATATGGTTAAATCATCAAGATAAATGACCACAAACTTATCTCTTTCGCCGACAAAGGCGATGTCCATATCTCATTGAAAAGTGGCTCCTGCGTTCATCAAAATGAAAGGCATTTTATCATACATAAAGGTACCCCATGGGGTGGTGAACGCGGTTTTTTCTCTATCATCCTTGTGGATTGCAATTTGATTAGGGCTTGAAAAGACATCAATCGTATGTTGGATCATGTTTTCATTGATGCCAATTATTTGATTGATTGATGTCAAGTGATGGATTGTTTGATAGGCTTGATTGATTGATGATTGATGAACAATGTATATGTATTGTCCTTTATGAGAATGATAAATGTCAAGAGGAAACCAATCGATGAATATATATCAATGATTTGTCATTGATACATGATGCATAGTTGATGTATATGATGCAGTGGTGAATTGATGCAAAGATGAATCATTATTGTCTTATCATGACTGATAAGGTGCACAAATGAATGAACTCCAAAGTGATCCCCTTATGGTGAAAGCCCTCACGAGAAGATTCTTTGTGGTTGATTTGTGGTTGGGAGGACCCATGATTGTATGTGGAATAATGAGATGAAGATCAATGAATTTGTTTGTGAAACTATCCTATATGGATGGTGCTTGTCATGCCATTTCCGGTGGTATGTGGAATATCATATAACTCCTCACGGTTTGAGAGGTATGGCCCTACGAAGATGAAGGACCCCCCATGCGTTGGTTGGAAGCCCCAAATGGTCAAAGAAGTCAAAGTTACCTAAAAGAAGAAATCATTATTTAAATGATAAAGTAAAGTGACAAAGTCAAGATGGATTATTTAAATAATAAAGAAAAGTGACAAAATCAAGAAGGAATATTTAAATGATAAAGTATTGGAGAACTTTCTATTTATGGAAAGTGGTTAACCCAAAAATAAGGAAATTAGGTTAAGTAACCTAGAAATGGGTTAAGTGACCTAGAGTATGAAAGTATAAATAATATAGCTATGATCTCTTGTACATCATCCTTTTTGGTGGATCAATGGAGAGATTCTGGTGAGATTATCTTGTGGAGTATTGATGGAGAGCTTCTTGTAAGAGAATCTTTGGTATGGATCTCTTGAGCATGATTAAAGATATATTCTAAGAAAGAGAGAGTGAGGAGGATCTCATGGATGCATGAAAGTTTTGGCAATGTCGGAGATCTTGACGACAAAATTCTCAAAACTTCAGAAACCCTAGTTTTTGATCCATCTGTGGGCTGTTTGTGTATAGGGTGCATATACATTGACGTATATGCGGGCTGGTTGTTCATAGGGTGAGTATGTACGTGGGTTGTATGAGGACAGGAAGCGTATAGTGGATAGAATGGTAAAGACTTGTGTTTTATCTGGTGCCAAGCTCTTGGATGATGAGGTAGGTTCCAGATATGCATTCTATGGGCTCAGATCTATCACTGAGACACTGGTATGGTTACATTACTATCTTGATGGATACTATTGTTTGATGTGTTGTGAATGCTTAGGGAATTGTTGATATGAATTCTATGATATGGCTCAGTTTGGATGATTTGGTTGATGGAGTGATCGGTACTCTTGTGATTAAGTGGTGACATGATTGCTATGGTATACTAGTTGTTTATACATGATTGAGATAACATTCATATTGATTTGTTGTGGAGAATGAGAAAGCTATTGGAGAGCTTGGATGTGTTGTGACTGGATGGTGGTCAGATTGGACAGTCAGAGACAAAAGAGAATAATATATTGGTTGTAGAGGATTTGAGTTGATCTTGAAGGATAAACCCTAACACCTCAAAAGGTATACGTAGGCTACTGTATACACTGGATGCATACATACGCGTGTCGTAGTGAGCCAGGGTGCATACACACCTGGGCTGCACTACTGACAGGTCACGTACCTGTTGATAGATTGATATCTATTGAGGAATTTTGCCTCATCTCAATTGGTACTGAGTATGTAAACTGACTCTTGCATAATAGAGATGGTGCTTTTGTAGAGTTGTAATCTATTCAGTTTTTGCTGATAAACCCCCGGATTATTGTCCATAATAAAAAGAAAAAATATACATACATATTGTGCTCCTTGTGGTAATGACTTGTTAATGATATATTTCTGATATATGTTCACATCTAACTGGTTATAAATGACAACAAAGGGTGATGACTAAATGTTGAATGTTAACTAAGAAGTATTTTGTAAGAGGGAAGATTTGGGAAAATATCCCCACACTCATTCACCCCCACTCTAAGTGTGGTAGGTGTGTCCAACATCATAGACATTCTATTTTATCCAACCACTTTTTCCAATATGTGATCCAGTTTAGGTAATGAATAATTATCTTTGAGGGATGATTTGTTTAAATTTATGAAATCTACACGCAGTCTGATTTCACTACTTTTCTTTCTGATCGGAACCAGGTTGGATACCCACTCAGAATACCTGAGTGGAAAATTTATCTTAGCATCTAGGAGATTCTTTACTTCCTTTTCTATCACAGACAATAGTATGGTATTTATCTGTCAGAGCTTTTGCCTGAATGGTTTAACACCCTGCTTTAAAGGAATTTTGTGTTCGATTACGGTGGTATCGTAAGTTCTTAATTCATCATAAGACCAGGCACAAACGTCCTTGTACTGCTTGATTAATTCAACATATTTTCTTTTCATTTTAGGGGGAAGGTATTTAGATATTTTACCAGCCTAGGAGTTTCCTTGGTGCCTATATCGCAATCTTCAACCTCTTCAGGCTGAGGCTGCAAAGTAGACTTTAAGGGAATGTCACCATGATCAAATAATCTTTCCAAAGGAATCATACCTTTAGGGATCTGATTATTTTTCAGTATCAACATGTGATGATCAACAATATTATCTCGAAACTCCTGAGGATCTTCCCCTTCCTGCATGATCCAAGCAGGGTCATTATGATTTTCTTGGTCTATATGTGTTTCAACAAAGTTGTCCACCATTTCTAGGAATTGTTTGATTTTTTCATCATCTTCGAAGACCTGCCAGTGTTGTATATTGTTTGGTATTGAGGGTCTGTGCCTCATTTCTATGTGATACTTCATTTTGAAAACAGTAGGAGGTACAAACATTGAGGCTTCTTTGGCCAATGAATTTGCCCGTTGATTTTCTATTCTGGGGATGTAGTGAACATTAACTGATGAGAAAAAAATTTCAATCAGATCCCTGGCACAATTTCTGTAAGACCTCAACCTCGGGTGTTTTGCCTGGTACTGTCGATTTATCTATTTCACAATTAATTCCGCATCACCATAGACTTCCAAGTTTTTAATTTTAAACTTCTTGGTAGCCTCTAATCCTAAGACCAAGGCTTCATATTTGCATACATTATTGGTGTAATCGATGTCCCATTGTAACCTGTAAGAGAAAGAGATAATAATCTCATCTTCGCGTGCCACAAAAATCACTCTAGCACCTACTCATTCACAAGACGAAGCACCATCGAAATACATTTTCCAAACTCCAGTTCTAGATACATGTTTATTTGTCTTTTCTATTTTTTCTTTTTTTGTACAATTTTTTTCTATACATTCATCTATATCATCATCAATCATTAAAATACAATTTCCTAAATCCTAATCTGCGGCATAAACAGGGTAATTATTCAGGTTCAACGAATCACTTACTGTAAATGACAATCTTGTTTCTCTGTACAAGCGAGTGAACTATCTGCCTAAGATCAGGATTGTAGCGTATGACATGTCGAGTTGAAGGGATCCTCCAAGCTTAGTGCCCCAAGACCTGGATACCAACATACCATACTTTGGAGGGATATCAACAACAACCACATCCATCGAAAAACGTTTTATAGGAATTTGTGCAAGATTAACCACTAAATATTTAATCATACCCAAACATTTAACTTTTGTAGAATCAAAAGAATAAAGATCTCCATACGGTCTAGTAACTTCGAGACCAAGTCTATCCATAATAGCTTTGGGCATCACATTATGGGAGGCTCCAGAATCTAACATGCAATTATGGAGAAGATGATCATGCATAGTTAGCGTAATGTAGAAATGATTGACATAATCTCTAGCACCTTCAAAACGCAAACCAAACACTATATTTGGCTTATCATCTTCTAAATTTATAATGTCTGCATGACTTTTAATATCCGAAAAATTTATCATTTTGGCGATTTGTTTTTTGTATGTAGGATTTTTTGCCAATTCAACCAAAGGTATTGGGATCTTGATCTTATTAATCTCATTTTCTAGATTGAAACTTCCTGCTGTCTTATCGGCTTCTTTGGTTTGGATTTCTATCTCCTTTTTCCCTAATTTATTAGTATGCGTTGCTTTCATTTCCACTGTTTTTGTTTCGTCAGTATGTGTTTCAGTTGTTTGTGTTTTGACATCCTGTGAGTCAACTGCTTTTATTTTGGTAGTCTTTGTTTTGGTCGTGGGAATTTCTAATGTTCTTGTATTAGCAGCTGGTGTTTCTTCTTCTTTTGTCTTGGTAGATTGTGTGTCAGCAACCTTTTTTTTAGCAGTCTGTCTTTCAAAATATTTTGGAGTTGCCTCATCTGCTTCACCTCTCGACAATATTTTCTTCAGTTGGGAAGTTGTCATATTTTTATTTCTAGGCCTTAAATTATACTTCTATTGGAGCTCGACCATTATATTGTCGATGATTCCTTGATAAGAAGATTCTTCTGTGATATTTACTCTATCATCACTATTAGACCAGTACTCTTCATTTAAATACCTTTGATAATCTTGTCTCGTCAAATGAGGTTGTTGACAATAATTGCCAAGATTATTCATATATTCCTCTAACTCCTCAAATTCTTGCATGTCATCTCCTCCTATAAAATTTTATTTTTTAAAGGGGGTCTGAATCTTTTGATCTTCATTTTTAATTTATCTTTGTTGTATTTGAGGGTTAGGTTTCCTCCTGAAATATTTTCTAGTGAACTGATCCATTTTATATTGATCCAGTTCCATCTTCGAAATTTTGTTTGATAGTTCTTTAATTATTTTTTCCATGTCATACATATTATCTTTCGAGGACCTCCCAGATCTGGAGGGTCCTGCTTGTTTTCTGAATCGTCTAGTCTCTTTATTTCCCATTTTCATTTTAGTTTTTAACTTTCCCGATGCCATCATATTTGAATCTATTTCTACAACATCGTCTTGCATTCTAGTGAGGTAAACAACTCTCCTTTCCCTCAACAATAGAGCAAAATTGGGCTCGAAATCCCCGATGAAAGTTACTTTTGATGTAGGTTGGGAAGGTTTAACCTTAGCTGGGATATTGTTATATAATTTATTAAATCTTTGAATGAATTAAAGAACTGTTTCTGAAATTTTCTTTCTTAAAGCTGCAAACTCGGTCAAATAATAAAGGTGATGTTTTCTCTCTCCCCATTGTCTGAGAAAGGCATTTTCTAACTCGTCATATGATCCTATCGAATTTGTCGATAGTCCTCAGAACCAGGTTCTCACCTGTGCTTCGAACGTTTGGACTAATAACCTTGAATAAACATATTCGTGCTCAAGTCCAAGGATATCGGCGAATTGATAGAAGAAATTTATGTGATCCGTCCTGGTTAGGTCTCCCTCTCCTGTAAACTTTGGCAGTTTTTTCATATAGTTTTCAGGTAAATTGTGGAGGGGAACTAGGAGGATCAAAGGAGTATATCTAGTAGCTACCTTAGCAAAAATTCTAGCAGGTGGGGGTGGTCCTTGACCGCCTCCTCCTCCTCCTCCTTCAACACCATGTCCTCCTCCAACTTCACCACCTCCGGCACCACCTCCGTCGACACCACCTCCTCCGACAAAATCCATTGATACTCTAGGGGATGAAGCTTGGAGATTGAAGAGATTGTTTTCAAATACGTGTAGTGACCTTTTGATTACTTCAGGATGAAGTGAAAGAGATTATGGGAACTGACCATCAGGAGACAGAAAAACTGAAAAGGGGGGAAATGAGAGACGAGGACTAGGTTCTTCAGACTTGCAAGATATATAAATGGGAGAACTAGTGGGAGTCGAATCAGAGTGTGAGATATATTCTTCAAAACTTCAGGAAGTTGGAATTTTTACTTCAAAAATTGATGGAATATCAATCGAAGAAGGTATTGAGATGGGCCCTTTACCTTTATTAGTAAAGGAGGTAGTTGAATCGGTTTCAGCCTTTGTCTCAGATAAAACCAATTTGGGGTTTATTATTTTGGCTTCAATTCTATCAGGCGATGTTTCTCCGGAATGAATTTGAGTGGAAACTTCTTTCGGAGTTAACGGTTCAAGTGGAACCTTGTCATTAGTCTGTGTGGGTTTAGGTTGGTAAACCTTCCCTATGGATGAAATGGTTTGCTTGAGGTATCCCCTTGGTTTTAATATTTTTTCAAGGTTGGATACAGATGTTGTCTTCTTATCGTCTGGGTTTTGTCTGGTATTCCTTTGACCAAACGCCAGTTTATTAGTCGTGGAGTCGCCAAGTGAAAGATAAAAAATTAGCCTTATAATGTATTCAATCTTTGTTCACTATCAAAGAGAGAAACATATCATGTCGTTCTCCCAGGGAAAAATAACTTTGTTTCTCTGTCCCCGGTAATGACACCAAAAATATGTTGTTCCTGAGTTTATACTTAAGGCTCAAAGAATGATGTCAGGCATCATGAAATAAGGAATGTTTAATGTTTTCTTTTTCTACCTCAGTTATGTGAGAAAAATTCCTTAAATTGAATTAATAGTATAACAGCTCAGAGGTCGTTTTTCGTGTCTGAGTTAAAATTAAAAGTATTGAATGTAATGAAATAAAAACCTAAATTTGTTAGACAAAGCAAGGCATCAATTACAAAAGAATCCTACTTTGTTACAGAAGAAGAAAATATATAATATAACTTTAAATGAAGCATTAAATTTAGCAATCTAATTGACTCACAGGTCTTGTATTTACTAACAGTAAATACATAGGAAAATTTGTTTGCTATCAGATAACTAAATAAAATATAACCACATTAGATGTTGTACTAAATTGCGATTAGGCATTCATCAAGGAAATATATAAAAGATGCTGGAATGTGGAAATACAGAATAACACATAACTCAAACTGGATGAAATGTGGAATCTCTTGTCTACACTTGTATTAATTCTCAATGAGGAGAGTTTTCTCAATTACAACAGGAAAGAAGCAGCCTTTGTTCATTCTTTCAAATATGCATTTATACAAAGATTCACAACCCTAAGTGGTTGGAATCCCCTTATTTCTAAAAAGTAACAGTTACAAAATGAGAAAGGTGGAATGATTCATTTAGTTCTCCTCTGTCTCTTTCTCGTGCTGGCATAGATGTTTTCCTTCCTTGTTTTCCAGCTCGAACACAAATAGTCTCTAATCATGACCTATATAGATGATGCATAAATCTTACCTCATTATTTCTTTGAAGCACTGCCTTTTTCTCATCCAATACATTCAACACACCTGTTCACAAATTGTTCTATCAGTATGGAGGGTTCTGTCACATCTTTTGCCTAAAAAATATGCAATTTCTTTTCCAATAGTGGCAATATGTCTTCCATTCTTTTATCTTCTGTAGTCATTGATTGTAGATGCAAGTTAGGTTTCACCATACATCTATCTATCTAAGAAATATCGACCTGTTTTAGTTGTGATATTTCAACCCGAGTTTCTTCTAAGCTTGTTTTGATATCAATTTGATGTTTTTCTACATCAACTTGTCCCAACACTTCAGAAATATCCTCTTTTCCGAGGCCTAAAGACTCTTTATCCAGTGAGTGAAAAGCCTCTTCATAAGATTCTTTGATTTCCTTAGCCATTCTTTTACTTTCAGCTATGTTGGCTTCCCAGGTCTTCAATAGTATGTCACCTCTGACCTGCTCTGAAACAGACAACCTGGGAACTATAGACATATCTTCTCTGGCTGATGATACAACCGCCTCTTGAAAAATGACCCTAGCTGCAGTAGCCTCTCTTTCTTTGAAACAAATATTATCCAATGATTCGTTCACCACCTGAAAATTATTTTGGATAATTTCCACCTTGTTCAAAAGGCTTCATTGCGCTAACTCCAACTTCTTACCTATATCCACCGCCTATGCTTGGAAAATAGTTATATCTATAACCATGTTCTTGGTCAGCTTCACCTTGGCTTGCAATTGCTTCACCAATTCACTTTTTTGAACGAACCGTTCTTCCCTTGCCTGCACATTCTTGTCAATCTCGTCAAGATTGGATTTGAGATTTTGAATTTCTTCTCTATCGCTAACTCTAGCCTGCTTGAGACCTTTGTTGACTTTGATCTTGACATTCTTCTCTACAGTCCTTATTTGATCTTGTAATTGGCTTATCAATAGATTTATTTGTTTCAATTGCTCAACCTAATTTTCAACCGACCACTGATTGGTCATAGTGAAAGTGCCTAATGAACCAACCATTTCCTTGGCGAGCTCAAAATTCTCCAAGCCCTATCCATCAAATATCATCCTTTTCATTTTGGTTACTACCCCTTATTTATACTGTGATTCCCTTCTGACTATGACCCTCCTTTTTGTTGTAAAGAAAAAGTTCGAAGGAGGCATCTCTTCAAGCGGGATTGGGGTAAGATCACTTGCAAACATAATTTTGGGACCAGGAGTTCTAAAAATTGACTGTAGAGGGGTTAGTTCTGAAATAACACTGCCTATCTCTGTGAATTTCTTTCCTTCTACTATTTTTGAGGTATCAGGAGGGGTGACTGACGATACAGGAGATACCATTTTTTTCTGTTTTAGAAGTGTCTCAGATTGAACCTTTGTCTGCGGCTCTAGATCTCCTACCTGCAAGGTTTCTAATTCTTGTGTAGACACTTCAATATTATGAGAAACCTTTATATCTTTTCCAATGCCTCCTGCTACCATATGGTAATCCACTTCTCTGCACACCAGTCTGTCAGGCAAAAACTTTGGGAGAGCGTGAGGGGAAACTGAGCACCCAAAAACCCTGATATATGAGAAATTTTCTTCAATGAACCAATCTGCAACTTTTTAAAGTTTTCCCATAATTTTATCTGAAATCCGAGGAGGTGGATGACCATATAGTGTTTGATGAACAAGAATCACTACATTATGAAAGATTTCATAAAATAAATCTTTGGCGTTTTCCTCCCATAGTTTGGAATGATAAAAATGAATAGGTTCTGCCCTGATTGGGTTCCATCTCCAATTCATCAATGGAAATGGAGTTATTAAACATATGGAATCCATGACCTAAGAAGACATACAAAAAGGGGTAGTTTGGCATTTTCACTTCGTCATTTGATACTCAATAATTTCCTTGGCTAGGTTATTGGACAACATCTTCGCTCAGTTGAAAGTGAAGCCCTCGGCTACCTCATGCATGATTGATACCCATTCCATCGAGAAGTGAGTAGGGATTTTCTTTCCAAATATTCTGCATACCATCATGGATACATAGATCATATACTCATTTAATGACGCGGTGGAATAAACACCATGAGAGTCTGCTCTGAATTTCGCTGGAATTCCCCACCACGATTTAACTATATCTGGGTAGCTTCGGTCAAATTTCACACATTCTTTTTGTTAAAAATCCTTCATGAACACAACATCATAAATATATTTTGGATCAGGGGATAACTTATACATTACTTGGAGGTGTTCTGGCCTAAAAGAGCCAACCATGACCTTTTGGTGATTGATGATGCTCCTGGTCTGAACATTGGTGTTTTCCAGACCCCATCTTATCATGTCATTATATGGCATGAGCTTCGGCTGCGTAGCTATTTTATGAAGCTCAGACTCTGCTATATCTATGAGTTTAGTTCCATGAGTGTCATTCGTTTCATCTCCAGAATCGTCTGGGAAATTTATAACTTCGTGCTCCAATATTTCGAAAATCCGCGTCCAGGATCTAATTGAATCTACAACATGTGGTATAGTATCAGAAAGAACATTTGCATTTAGATTCTAATCTTCACTCGCATCATCATTCTTCTTCGACGTATTCCTAGGTGCCGTGATTCCAAAAATAGAATGCGGATACCTGTTACAGGGGAGAATGCATAAGCTTTCTTTGTCTAAAACTCACTACTTTGCTGAAGGTAAGAATGAAATTCAAAATGGAACACCTTTATTTACGCTTAGTTTGCATTAATTTGAGCATGCTTTTACGGATGATGAATTTATTTTCTTTAATGAGGAAAGTACATCTGGCGATATGCACTCTACGCTAGAAATCATTCGTGTTGGTCCATAATAAATGTTACCAAATATCAACGATTCATGATCGAGAGTTTTGGATGGAACAAAATTGAAATATCCCAAAACGCGAATGTGCGAAATATTAATTTACATTGTTAATTACCTTTTAAGAGGTTAATTAATCATGTTTAAAAATCAATGCTTTTGGGAACTCGGGTTTCGAGATTTTTTGGATGTGATGAATGGTAAACTTCTGATTTCTGAAACGTGAAACGATTAATTATCTTTGACTTAGTTTGATTTAATTAATCGATATTTATTATTTCGGCATTTTAGTGTTTCGTATGTTTGCAAGTTGACTCTTTGTTATATCTCTGAAAGGCCATTACCTGTGATAACATGTGAAGGATGAGTCATCCTAAAGGTGCCACGTGTTAATTTGAATCATGTGAAATCTTAGACGACCAACTCATAAAAAATGTCATTTGTCTACTAGGAGAAGACTCAAGATGCATACGTACATCCATACTCTTGTCTTTTAAAGACTTAAGAACAATTAAAATAAACATCTTTCGAGTATCAGTATTTTGAATGTTAAGACATAATGAAATATCCGAAACAAGAAACTCCAAAGAAAATTTCTGCGATTTTGACTCATTAATCATTTGGTGGCTCCATAAATCTGAAATATTTTAGATCATTTGCTCATACGAAAAACTTTATCAATGGTGAGACTCAAGTGCTTTTTTCTTTTATTTAAACGAGAATGAAATTTATTAAAGTCTAAATATTAGAAAAAAATGTGTTCCAACAGGGAGTATCCTGACATGAATGGCATTGATCAGCAACTATGTACACATCATATCTATATCGAAAAAGATACCTGACCCATCCGACAACCCCCAAAAATATTAAACCCTCATCTCAGGGACATTTTCAAAGAAGAATTATAGAAACTGTTGGATGTAGATTTCATATATCCTATTTCAGATAGCCAGTGGGTCTCCCCACTGGTAATCATCCCTAAAAATAATGGTAAGTGGTGAATCTGTGTAGAATACAAAGAACTCAATAAAGCTACCCAGAAGAACCATTTTCCCCTACCTTTTGTTGATCGGGTTCTTGATACTTTAGCAGGGAAGCAATTTTTCTCCTGCCTAGATGGCTTTAGTGGTTATAATCAGATTCAAATTGCTCCAGAAGACCAGGATAAAACTACATTTACATGTCCTTGGGGTACCTTCACATATCGAGTATTTCCCTTTAGGTTATGTAATTCTCTAGCTACATTCCAGAGATCTATTTAAGCATATTTTCTGATTTAATTAATGAAGGACTTGAAGTTTACATGCATGATTTTACCCCTTATGGAACTGACTTTGATCAAGATTTAAGTAATCTAGAGAAGGTACTGGAACGATGCATTTCTACCAAGCTATGTTTGAGTCATGAGAAATGTCATATGATGATGACTGAAGGTGTGGTACTAAGGCACTATGTTTATGCAGATGGAATCAAGGTAGACCCAACAAAGATAGAGGTAATCCTTAAATTTCCTACACCTCGTACACAGACCGAGGTGCATAGTTTCCTTGGATGTGTAGGATATTATCACAGATTCACAGAAATTTTTTCAAGAATAGCTGCACCTTTACATGATTTAACTGGTAATGTGGAATTTCAATGGTCTGATAAGTGTGATGTTGCATTTACAGGGCTTAAAAGGTTAATTTCAACATCATTGGTGCTAAGAGGACCAAACTGGAAGTTACCATTTCACATCTCTTCAGACGCATCAGATTTCTCTATAGGCACTATCCTTGGACAAGAAGAAGACAATAAACCTTATGCTATTTATTTTATTAGCAAAAATATTACTCCTACCGAATTAAATTACACAGTAACATAAAATGAATTTTTAGTTGTTATACATGCTATTAATAAATTTCGACACTACATAACAGACTATCCAGTAATTTTGTATATTGATCACTCTACTATAGATACTTAGCCAACAAACCAATTACTAATGGACATGTTACTTGGTGGTTGTTGCCGTTGCATGAATTCAACATCACCATTAAGGATCGACCGGGAAGAGAAAATCTTGTTGTAGATTTTTTGTCTCGTATAACCAAGAAATATAACTCTTTGACAGTTGAAGACCAATTTCCAGATGAACATTTTTTCGCTGTGACTATTAAGATGCCTTGGTATGCTGACGTGGTGAATTATTTGGCATTTGGGAAATTTCCAGCACACCTGTCATCAAGAGAAAATAAATTAATTGTTCAGCGTAGTGCATGGTTCACCTGGATCGATGGATATATTTTTCATAGAGGGTTTGATATTCATATCCGAAGATGTATCAGAGAGGATGAAATTCATGATGTATGGAAGGCGTGTCATGATGAGCCCTGTGGAAGACATTTTGTAGACTGCGGAACTGGGCATAAGGTTTTACAGATGGGTTATTATTGGACCTTGATATTTAAATATGAAAAGAAGTATGTCCAGGCCTGTGATAGATGTCAGAGGATGGGCTGACCAGGCCAATCTGATGAAATTCCATACAAACACAAGTGGTGGTGGAACCTTTCGAGATATGGGCACTGGATTTTGTTTGTCCCTTTAACCCAAAATCAAACCAAAAATATTATATACTAGTTGCAACAGACTATATGACCAAGTGGGTAGAAGTAGTATCCTTGCCAAATGCAACTGAGGAAGTAGTCATTAAATTTCTCTTTGAACTATTTGTACGCTATGGATTACCAAGGGAAGTAATCATGGACGGAGGGTCACAATTTACAACACATAAAATCTTGGCCACTCTGTGCAATTATCACATTAAACATAGGGTTACCTCCCCATACCACCCCCAGGAAAATGGACAAGTGGAATGTACCAATAAAGTCTTGGAGGCAATATTGACAAAAATAGTCTCACCAAATAGTCAAAATTGGGCAGCCGAGATTCCAAATGCCTTATGGGCCTATCATACAACATGGCGTAACACTACTAGCTACTCTCCTTATCACCTAATCTTTGGCAAAGAGACTATCTTTCCAATTGAATTTGAGATCAAGACTCTAAAAATGGCCAAGGAAATTGGACTAGATCTTACGGAAGCACACACGCAACGCTTATAGCAGCTCAATGAGTTAGATGAATCACACTTGTTTTCCCTTCAGCGCACAACTGTTATTCAACAACAGAGAGCTAGCTGGCACGATAAGCATATTAATAAGAAATCCTTCCAGAAAGGTGATTGGGCGCTTCTTTATGATTCCAGATTTCTGGATTTTCTTGGGAAATTGCAGACAAGGTGGTTGGGACCGTATGAAATCAAGGAAGTCCATGATAATGGCACTTTCAATTTAGTTACCATCGACGGGTTTGGTTCTCCTTTTCTAGTGAATGGACATTGGCTACGACTCTACCGTCAACTGCTTTCAAATGAATCATTTTTCCAAGAAGTAAGTAATGATCCTACTGTTCAAATTTTAGCTGGCTAGGAGGGTAACCCAACAACTTCAACTCTATGAAATTGTTTCTTTTTCCAGCACTGTACATATTGTATATATTTTTCTTTGAATATTTGATTGAGTTTTTAAGTTTTTTTACTTTCTAGGAAAGTCACTATAAAGAGATTTGGAGAACAAAGACTAGAAAGGATGACTGTAATGAAATATAATTAGCACTCTTTTCTGTTCCTTATTCAAACTCCAAATTTCTCTTGTTTCACTTTGAAAAATCCATCGACTAGAACCCTTGTTTTGATAACAGGAGATGAATATGTCATGTTTCGCAGCAAAATTTGGACACTGCACTCAAAAGATGCATGGCTGTGACTTTAGTAAATAAAAATGAATGCATGACAATGTAAACCATCCAATACATTGTACTCCCCTGATATTTGAATAAACCTACCTGTAAAATTAAATGAATTTAGTTGATGACTAATCAATCCTAGATTCGCTTCAACAAGAATTTCTATGGGAGGTATCCAATTACTTAGATGGTTACATTTGAACATCATCGTTAGTTTTTCAAACGTAACAGTTTCCGTTCCCTTTCTCGTGAATGTTGTTCCCTTTGTGGGTAGTGTCGTTCATTTGAACGTAAAAACCTTCGTTCCTTTTGTTGTGATTGTTGTTCCTTTTGTGGTTGTTCTAGTTGTTGTTCCTTTCCCTTGAAAGTAACGATTTTTGTTTCCACCAACAACACGTGTTGTTTTTATGACTACTCTTGATATGCTTAGCCACTCCTTTGGGAATAATTTTCAACAACAACACTTCTAATTATCATGGTAATGAAATCTAATTTTCTTTTCGAGGAATATCTAGCATACCTTATCAAATTTTTTATGGATTGATTTTTCCGAATTATCTTAATATTGTTCATAATCCTTAACCACCATAATTCGTTTCTTTTCCCTATATACATACATATACTTGAATGATAATTTTCCTTCAAATCATAATAAGGAGTCTAAGGCACATTTTTACTTGGCATTCTTACACTTCTTACGCCATCCCACACTCTTAAGGAGTAGATTAGCCTCCCTTTAAAAAAATAATAAAAAATAATAATAAATAAATAAATATAATAAGAGAAAATAACCTTCTCACAAAAAGGACAGGGGGTCTCATCATGATCCAACCTACCATGAGCATACGAGATTAACATAAGTGGCATTCCCACTATGGCTACCACACCAGGGAAATGGCCTTTGGCATTTAGGGTCAAAGGACAAGAGGTCTCATCATGAGCCAACTTGTTCACTTTGTTATGATCTAGTGAGTGGCATTGTTGTTATCTGTCTACCAAACCAAGATAGTGGCCTTTTTGGGAAAAGATTATTCAAACTATTTATTTAGGATACTGGCTCATCTATGGGTTAAATGGAAACCTTGTTGAGGTTATGGATGCCTACCGGAAGTAGTGGCTCTGCCTGTGGTATTGAAGTTTATCTTAATTCGCTAAGTTTTTATTGTTCTCATAGACTTCCTTTCTTAAATAAGAGGCTATCATTCTTGCTATATTCAACACAAGGGAAAGTAACAAAATTATGACATGTGGCATATTTATAAAATGTGGACATAATAGGAATATTCATAATTTCTTCCTTAACACATTGGATATTGGTATTTGAGCTTTCACTTTCCACAAAAGATGTGATTATCGTTCATGATTAACATTAAGTTGCTTTGAAAGTTATTAACGATCATTCTCCCAATGACAGTGGCCTAATAATTATCCCTCACTTGACTAGCCGCCATTATTATGTTCACACACACCATCGATCGAAGTCGACCTTTCACTCATCAGGGGGTGGACATTTTGCACGATTATCGATAAGACATAATGATTAAAGATAATGGGAAATTACATATTTTTATATACCATTGTTGTTCTGTAATTTTTACCATTTCTAGTAACTTTCTTTTACAGGCTGGTCTAACTAGTTTTACAGGTGGGAACGATAGTTGTGTTTATTTGTTTACAAAATATATGGGTGGCCGAAGTATTCTCCGTGAGCCTACATTGCTGCAAGTGATTGATCAAGAAAGGGAAATTCTACACCGTTTAGGGTGGACACAATATTTTAACAAACTGTAGGGATTTGATATAAATGTTGCGCTAGAATTCTTCCAAAATCTATAGGGGGGAGTCTCAATAATTATGGGTATACAAATACTAGTCATGGATGCCATCATAGCCAAGGTAATAAGATTTCCAAATGAAGGAACACAATGGACTGGTAAATACACAACACTCCAGGAAGCTGTGGAATCCTTTGCAGAACCATGGGAGGAATTCGACAAGAAAGGAAAAGGCCTCAACCCCACTGCTTTTAGTGAACCTTGGAGGGAGTTAGCAGGCGTGGTGGAAAGATACATCACATGTGACAGACGATATGCTGTGGTGAGACCTCGCCACCTCAAGCTGCCGGCAGTGTTAAAACAATGGTTAGTATTAAATCTACCATTATTTTTGAATAGCATGTTGCATGAAGTCGCTGGAAGAACTCAAAAAGCTAAAGACCCTCCTGACGTAATCAATCATCATGGGTTAGTAAAATTGATAATATACAGGGCCTTAAATCATACACAAATAACGTGGGGGGACCTAATTGAGCTCGATAGACCCTTGCAAATTGAGCAACCAGAAGTCCACCATGAAATTCCTCCACAAGGAATTGAGGCAGTACAACCAGAGGGAGATAATGCACAAATAGAAATACCAAACACCCAAACTAAAATGGAAACATACCTTATTCAGTTGGGAGAAACTCAGAGCATGCAAGAAGGAACATCAAAAAGGAAAAGACAAAGAACAATTTCTGTTCCTGAAACCTCCTCTGTTAAAATAAGAAAGGATGGAGAGACAATACAATCTGAAAGCACTCAAGAGACTGTGCAAATAGAAGAGGCATCACATGAAAACCCTGTAGGGAAGCATGATGATTTCTTCGGAATTTATGAAGAGGAGATGGACCAAGTATTGGGAAATTTGGGAATATCACTCACTGAAAATACAGACGGGCCATAAGAACCCCAATCTCCAACCTCTCCTCCTTCAAACTCTATCCTTGATCTTCTTGATATGGAGATTCCATCCTCTCCTATGAGGGAATAGATTGAGGTAACATAAAAACCAGAATCTCAGTTCGATGAGAACAGTCCTTTAGAGAAACAAGAGCACCCAGAGGATACAGGGAATGAATTGCCAATTGATCAAGGTGGGGAAGATCTTGAAATTCCCTTTGGACATAAAAAAACTACAGAAAAGGCAATAACAAAATCAAAAAAATGGAATACGAAAACAAGACATTGAGAAAGAGGGTTAAGAAAATAAAGGTATTAAAACAAAAAGTTGGCAGATTGAAAGAAAAAATTAGACAACTTAAGAAGCAACTGGAACAATCTGACAAAGACCATAAGAAGAAGAAATCCAAGAAGGTTAGAATACAGGGGAGAAATCCACTTCCCAGAAGGGAAATTCACACTAATTCTATTGAAACACAAACATATTTTCATGCTCCCTTGGAATTTGTTGAAATAGAAACTCAGACAGATGCTCCAGTAACAGTAGAAACAATTGTTCATACTGAAGAAGTAATTCATTCCCCTGAACATGATGCCACTATTAGAAGGTTGGAAGCAGAATTGGAACAATCCCAACAGACCCTAACCCAATGCCAAAATGAAATGGTGATAGTAACAGAGCATTATAAAGTTCTCAGACAACTTCGAGATATGTCAACAACTGAAAATGAAACCTTTGCTAATCTTAGCAGAGAAAAAGAAAAGGTAAAGAGGGTGCAGGGACAACTTGATGGAGCTTTGTAGCAAATCAAAAGTATTTTCTCTATTTATTCTAATATATTAGCTTTTAGGGCCCCTTCTACTAATTATGCCCTATTTTTATTGGAATGTTATCTGTTATTAAAAGTGAAATCCATTAGGGAAGGAAAACCTTCTGAGTTTACCACTGTCTCTAATTTTGTTTCGTGTTTTAAAGAACAAGAGGATGTAGTACAATATTTTTGTGTGAATTGTATCTTCATAATTTAATTCTAGAAGAAAACAGAGATGAGAACCCCAATCCATTCACTGGGGATATCTAGTTTCAGTCCTTTTTATATTTTGCCAAAAATCAACTTAGGTGGGCCAAGGCACATAAGGTCTTCATGAAAAGAGAGAATGGGCTAGACCTATGGGTCAGAGGAGAACCTTATAAACCATTTGACACCATTATGCAACATAGAGCATTTATGACCAGGGAGAAGGTTGTGGAATATTTATCTCCCATCCATAGACATGTTGTACATTCAGGGCTGCAGTATTTTGGAGAAATTAAAGAAGAAGCTCTTTCTGCTGCCAAATTAAGATGGAGTGTCTCTTCAAATGAAATCAAGAATAGGGAACCATTTGGTTTTAGGAATTTTCAAGTAGCTTCTCTTAGATTAGAAAGGTATTCCAAAATGATCATGGAAGAAGGGACTTTCTGGATTGGATGCAGGTACAATCCCCCCATTATTTTGTATCCTCTAGAGGTTTATCAGAGTGTTTATGAAATCCATAAGAAAAAGGAAGATGTTTCTTTTGAAGAGATTAAAGTTAAGCATGGGTTCCAAAGGCCTAGAGAAGAGACCTCTCCACCCTTCAATATCACTTCTTTGCATATGAACTCTCTTGTTGCATGAGGACATGCAAAAAGGTAAGATGGGGGGTATGTTGGGGTGAGAAAAAGGTATAAATATTATCCTTGTTACTTTGGTTTATGATATATTCTTTGTTTACTTTTATATTAGTTTGAAGTAATTAGGGAAGAAAATAGTTAAAAAGATCTTAGGAAATAATATTAAATGATATTAGATATTTTATGAACTTTGGTTTGAATTGTTTTGATTTTATGTAGAAATGGACAATTGTTGTTAATTGAATATAATTAAGAAGATCATGAATATGCACAAACCATTGAAGATCGAAGAAATCAGGAACAAAACGGTTCAAAGGAGATTGACTTTTTATCTTGCAATTTTCATAAATAGTAAAAGAAATCCAGAGGATCTCTTGATTCTCAAGATAGCTTAATTTACTTATCTCATTGTAATATATAAAGAAGAGTGAACGATAGAGAGGGATACCAGAATTTAGATGTCTTATGTGTTGACACTCTGTACAACAATCCCATTGTAAATGACTTATCAATTATGGAATTAATGTAAGCTTCAAGCATTTTGATCATTTTCGCGTATTGAGTTTTTCATAATAGTGTCTTCTGAAGACCGTGGGCCCAATCGACAAGAGATCATGTCTTATCTGTAATCTTATCAATTTTGTTATAATTCTGTGATTGATATTCCCTTCAACAATTATAATAGGTTCATAGATGTGTTGTTTTTATGAATTGGATGTGTTATTCCATTTGCAGAGAGTAGATTATCGATTGTTGTTCGAATACTAATTGTTGTCAATTTATCGCTTGTGGATTCCTTTCGTTTAATTCACATTTGTTGTTCCTTTTGTTTAATCCGCATTTGTTGTTCCGTCTTAAATATTCAATAGATAATTGTTCCTTTCTAATAGATTAATTAATCATTGAGAGATTGATTCATTAAGTGTTTTTGTAGATTAAATTGTTATTTCTAGAATAAATGAATGAGTTCAGTAATTAATTGATGTTTTGCTTCATGGCGTGTTATTGTCCAGAATATATTTTCTATTGATTGAGTTATTAGTTTCAGAATTTGTAGTTAATGTGTGAAGAAATTGATTATTGCAGTAATTTAGACAGACTCAGATTTGCTGTAATTGAAGTATCTACATGATTTAAACCTCTACAACTATCTTCATAGACTTTCCTGACAATCTTGAGAGAAAATATGAATCTTTGGTTGATAAAATTAATGTCATACTAAGGTTGTTTTTAGGACATCTTTAGAGCCCAACACCTAGCATGGTTATGTCTTCTTGCATTCGTGCCTCACATGCTTTCCTCCTCTGCATGAGTGTTTACCTTGCACGTGTTGCTTTTCCTGCCAGCTGTCTTTTCCTTCTTTGTGCTTTATTCTCCAAAATTAGTCTTTATTCCAAAATGGGCCTGCACCCAACAATTTTATTGTTTTTTATTTTGCCTCAGAGCACACTGTAGCATGAGTATTAATGCAGAAAAATTATCAGAACCAGGAGAAACCTATTTCCTTTTTCAGTAGGTCTTTAAGAGATTAAACTCTTAAGTACAATAATATGGAGAAACAAGCCTATGCCTTAGTTAAGGATTTGAAAGAATTCAGGATGTATGTTTTACACTCTCATGTCCTTGCATATGTTCCAAATATTGTTGTGAAAGATATCTTGACTCAACCTAATCCTAGGGGAAAGAGAGGTAAGTGGATTGCAACCTTGTTGGAATATGATGTAGAAATTAAGCCTACGAAATTAATCAAAGGACAAGTTCTTGCTCAAATGATGACTCAATTAAATTTTAAGTTATTCAGAGTAAATTTTATTGATGATCTCTCAAAATATATAGAAGAAGAAGCCCCTCCTTAGGTAAGCCATAAATTTGTGGATTCATCTTGGTATAGTGACATCATATTTGTTTTACAAAATTTGTAGGCCCCTCTTGAATTGTAAAAAGATAAAGCCATATTTTTGAAGCAAAAGGAAATACAGTTTTTCATGATTAATGATTCCCTCTATTGGAAAGACCCAGGTGGAGTATTATTGAAATGTATTACAGAATTTGAAGCTCAACAAACCATGAAAGAGTTCGATGAAGGTTACTGTGGAGGTCATCATTACTAGAAGAAAACAATTAATAAAATTCTGAGATCATGTTACTATTGGCCTACCATATTTGCTGATGTATATAAGAAGGTTTCCACTTGCCATGAATGTCATATTTTTTAAGGAAAAAGAAAGCTTCTGCCTTTGCTTCTGAAACCAGTTTTTGTAGAATCCCCTTTCCAACAATGGGGGTTGGATTTCATATGGGAAGTGCATCCTTCATATTAAACTCAACATAGATGGATTTTAACAACCACATATTATTTCACAAAATGGATAGAATATATACCTACCCATCAAGCCACTGATTCAGTCATCATACAATTTCTGGAAAGAAATATACTCTCAAGGTTTGGTTGTCCAAGAAGGATTATTACAGATAACACTGTTGCTTTTAAGTCTAAGAAACTAGTTGAATTTTGCACTAATTATGGTATCATGCTCATTCACTCAACAACCTATTACCCACAAGGTAATGGTTTGGCTGAATCATATAATAAGATTTTGATCAGGATCATCAAAAAGTTACTATAGGAAAACAAGAAATCTTGGTACAAGAAGATGATTTTTTCACTTTGGGCAGACATAGTGAGTACAAATAAGTCTATTGGCACATCTCCATTTTAACTTGTTTATGGTACATAGGAAGTTTTTCCAACTTCTATTGGACTGCCAGTCATGAATTTGTTGCAACAAGTATATGTTGAACCAAACCATGTTCAGAGAAGAATAAGTCAGTTAGTTCATGTTCATCAAATGAGAGAAGAGGTTTTTAAGAATGTTCAACTATATCAAGACAAAATGAAGAAATTTTTTGACAGGAGAACTAAGGCTGATGACTTTCAGATCAATGATTTGGTTTTAAAATAGGATGCAAGAATTGAAGACAAGGGTAAACATTGTAAATTTGAAAATATTTGGAAGGGGCCATGCAAAGTGCAACATATCATGGGAATAATGCATTCCTATTATAAGAGCTCAATGGAGAATACATCAGTGGAGGATCTATTAATGACAAGTTTCTCAAGCACTATTTTACTTAAAGCATTTCATTTTTTTTCACTTCATTGTAAATATCCATTTTGTTTAGTATTTTTCGTTTTGGGTACTACTCAACAAAATTGAATCCCAAAGAGAAGGCCCTAAGGTCTGATGAGTAATGCCAAGTGTGTTTTTACATAAAATATCAAGTCAGTTTGAGTCATTTTAGTAGCAAATAAAGAACCCAATGGATAAGGCTACTAGTATATCTATTCTTTGGCACCTCATAGGGAGGATTCCATCCCCATTGGACCATGTGTTAGTGTCCTATAAATAGGTTGTTAGGTTTTGAATAAAATTATAGGATAAAGTCATGTCTTGGGTTAAATAAGAACATTGTATTTTTTTTTTCTTAAATCATGACTCATAGGTTTGTTTGTCATGGGTCAGGTTTTCTTTTTTAACCATGTAACTTATGGTTTTTGTGCCAATATGTGGGTTTTCATGTCACTGAAGGATCATGATGTTGTTTCTAGACAATTGGAGTCTGTCTTGTCAAATTTCTAATGGTTTCATGAAATCAAATCTATCAAGGACATGTGGCATTATCAAGAAAACCATTGCACAACGCAAGTTGTTGTACAACGTCCTAATGTTGGGTATGGAGGTACAACGAGGCATGATGGCATAATTCATGATTTAATTGAAGTTATATTTCAAATTTATCCTCCCTCTAGGTAAATAAAGCATCAAGAAATCGTTTCTCTTCATCCACAATTTCAAAACCTCTCGACTAAGCTTATTGTGCAGATATTCCTATTGCGATTCATTGCCATGGAAAAGGTGCAGAGGACGCTGTTATTCATTGTTGTGCATAAGCCACTACTCTCATTTATTGCGCAAAATTCCCTATGTTGTTCATTGATGTGTAGTGCGTAGAGGTTACTATTTTCATTTGATGCACAAAGGTTATTATTTTCATTCGCTGCGCAAATGTTATTATTTTCATTTGTTGCTCAAAGGATCCCGAATATCAGAATTTGAAGTGTTAACTCAATACAACAAGTTGAAAATTGTAATATATTGTTGCACATCTTCTCTATTCATCGTTGCACACAGTCTACACAGGGTTGACACATACCAACATCATGACAACTCCATAACGTAGAAGAAAGAATGTAAAGGGTGGTGATATCGTGAGGTTTGAGCCACAGGGTTTGAATTTGGTAAAAATAGACCCAACTATCATAGCATCCTTTGAACAAGTGGGTTGCATTAGGTTTTGTGAAAAACTTCAGGGGTACAATAAACAGGTGGTGAGGGAGTTTGCAGATAATTTTGATTGTGCTAAGGCTAAGGTGGACAACCTCTAGTTGCAGGTTTATGAAGATAGCATTGTTGCTGCAACAAAAATACCTTCTCATGGAGAACAATGGTTCAAAGGTATGTTGTTAGATCTATCTTACAATCATGATTTTCTGAAGACTGAATTTAGAAATACTAAATTTAGAGCTACCATACCCAGAGAGATTTTATTGGAAAGTCATAGTGATTTGTTGAGGGTTATCCAGAGATTTTTTACATGTGAAGGGAGATTTAATAAGGTTTACCAATACCATATCAGGCTCTTAACTCACTTCATTGGTAAAGAGCCTTTGAATCTACCATATTACCTTTTCATAATTCTAGGAAGGATGGTTGGCATAGTACAACTAAGGAAGGAGCAAGGAGATGCTAGCCTCTTCCATTTTTCTTTGATCAAATTGTTAGTATTAGAAGAAATCAGAAAGAGAAATCGATATTGGGATTCTTTTCTAAATTCATCAAGCATAGCAGTAGATTCCCTAGGCAAATCATAAAGTTTGAGAAATGCACCCTCATTAGTAGAAAGAACTGCAACATCAATCCCTGAGAGTTCTATTAAGAAAAGGGCAAAAGGGACTGAAGAGCCTGTAGCAAGTCAACAAGATAAAAAGAAATGGAAGAAAAACCAATTCTCTCTAGAAGTGACCAAAACTCCTAGAAAAGCACTCACCAGGTCTGCAACAAAGAGAATTCTTGTTATACATACATCACAGGAAATTAGTGAGACTCTAGAAACCTTCATACAACCAACCCTCCCAGATGACAAAGGCACTTCAATTATTGAGTTGTAGGAGCATGTGAAGAAGGATCACTTTGTCATAACATAGTTGCAATATGAAAATAGAGAATTGAAGAAGAAGTCTCTAGAAGAATCTTGCAGGAAAGATACCTATGTGATAGGAGAAACGTCAACACTATCAACTCCAACTGGTTCCAAAACAAGGAGTAAAGGGAAAGCAGTAGAGAAGATTCCATAGGTAGAGGGTATTCCTAAGACCAGTGTGCCTTTAACAAGGTCTCAACTAGGAATTTGTAGCATCAATAGGAAATCCCAGCACATAATCAGCCAGAAGAAAAGAAAGATGATGAAGGAAAAGACACTTTCAAGAGGCTAAATAAACAACTTAGAGAAGCACAAAATGTGATATTTAAACTCAGGGAGAGAGATAGGGAATTCAAAATGAAGTTTGAAGAACACCTAAGAGACTGTGGACCTGCAATAGACATAGCTGCATCAATGGTGAGAAGGACCCTGCCATTACACAGACAATTGAAGAATTCTTATCAACATAACCTCATTTTGAGGAAGGAGAACAAGACCCTCAAGCAAACTTTGCAGCAGGTGGATATTGGAAAGAAGGGAAAGCTTGAATTTCTAGCTGAAACAATAGAGAACTGAACCACTGATACTTTTTTGACACCTTTTTGTCATTTTTCCATTTTGACTCCTTTTTTGCAAAAGGTCACATACATAAGCACATTATTTTATCAAAGAGGCACTATTACTCATGGGTTTGATGACTTGGGAAATAAAGGTAAATTTAAAGAAGTACTTAAAAGAGCTATAAGGAGCCACATAATCTTCATAAGATCAAAAGTAAACATGAGATGACAGACCAATTTTTGTTGCACAACTCTGCTGCATTTTCCCCGTAGGTGTTGATTGCGCAACGGACTTGCTGCGCAACAGTGACAGAATAACCAGAACACCTCCAAATAAACTTGAATGGTTCGACAAGTGTAACATATCATACCCAAAAAACATTAGTAGTGGAAATCACAATTTTGGTTTTCATTTATTGTCATATCAAAGTCGTTATAATTAAATTAAATGAGTCCAAGTCGACTCCTTCTTTCTATCTTTCTTCTGTTCATTCCTTTCTTAAATCTACCAGGTATCCAACAAGTTTTATTGACTTTCGACTTTAGTGACTCCATACCCCAATGTACTTTCTGTTCATATTGCAACCAACCCTATAAATTAATTTATCTTAGAGATCTAGCCTTTGAGTTAAACCAAATCAATCCTTTCAATGATTGATTTGAAGAGAGAGATCCCTCTCTGGTTGGAAGGGCTAGCTTCCATCCCCAAGTTGATTTTGAGGTTACTCCTGTACCTATTTCCTCTTCAACCAAGGAAATTATAGAGAGATAACATGATCATATATGATAATCCCTGCCAATGGCACATTCTACTTACATACGCTCTTTGGGAAGATAGGACCACTACCAAGTCTAGCACTGTCCATACTCCATTCAACTTTTATATGGCCAAGAAGCCATAACGACTGTAGAATTGGAACTCACATATCTTAGACTAGAACTATAGGATGAAGAATTGATTTCATCAGATATTTCTGAAAGGGTAAATGCTCTACTTTCCTTAGAAGAACAAAGAAAACATTCCTTAGAGAATCTGAGGAAAAAGAAACAAAATGTTCAAAAATATTTTGACAAGAAAGTTGAATCTGCTATTTTTAAAGTTGATGAAAAGGTGCTCCTTTGGGATTCTGATCATGCTAAAAAGGGAAAACAATCTAAGTTTTAGAAGCTCTAGCGAGGTCCATATAAGATCGTCTATGTCATAGATAATAACTCTTATTTTCTAAAATACATGGAAGAGTGATTTTTTTCATACATGACAAATGGTTCACATTTGAAGCATTATGTTGAGCTAGATGGTTTTGATTGACTAAATTTTAATGCTTTATGTATATAATTTCTTGATTTTAGTTCATTTATTTCTTTCTGTACAATGGGCCTTGAGCCGTGAGCCTTTAGTGGGATCTCCAAAATAAATGGCTCATGATCCCCACAATGAAAAACAAAAGAATATTTAAAACCCTATGTGTCACACCTCTCCTCAACCACATACAATTCTGAATGCTCCTTGTATGAGATCGTCACAAGAGGCTCCTCCCTCAAATCATGAGTGCCACTCATGCCCTCATGTGTCACAATTTCCAAATATGACAGAGTCTCCACTATAAATGATGAAGAGAATGCCAAACTCAATTGGTAACACATATCCTCAACCTGCCTTTCCTTGTCTTCAACGAACTTGAGAGAAAGGTCCCTATCCATGAAAAATTGCAAGTAATTTGATTTCACCTGATCTAGTGCCTCTTTGATTATGTGCAATTGAGCACTAGTGACTCCACCTGAAAATCCTTTTTGTACCTCCTCCATCTAGGTTTTCCAAATAATATATTCAATGAACTTATGAGCACTATCTTCCCTTTCCAACACTTGTACAATTTTCTCCTCTGTGACCAATAATCGATCGTCCAAATCATGAAATGCTAAGGGTATTTGTTTAATTTCATCAACATAGTGTGGGTTTTCACCCAATAAATCTTCTGATTTGTTTTCATCTATAAGAATACTATATCCATCAATAACAAATGACTCACTAGATGATGCCATGTAATATTTACTTACCATACTTTGACCTGTCAAATGATGGGACTGATGTGTAGTATCATTGACAAAATCAACCTCTCCTCTGTCATCCTCCATGCATGGCTCCTAAGAATATGGATCCATATCTCACGACAATTTTTCACATACCTAGTCTTCGTCATATTTAGGTAAAATATTTCTTTCATCATCAAAAATATCATAGATAGGATAAGGCATTGAATCCTCATCATACTTAGGTGCTCACACACCCTCATCATCATGATCATTATTACTAAGGTATGATGTTGAATCCTCAACATCAGTTGATTGGGTCACTTCACCATGTGCACATTCCATCTGTCCATCATGTGTGCTAGTGTTATGGGCCTCATAGGACAATGATAAAGGTGTACTAGATGTTGTTGTGCCATCATGATCAATTTTAGAAGCATCGAAATATTTAGAAACTAGTGCCCTTTTCTTTGGAACCTTCACCTTCTTATCCATTGATACTTGGGGTTCATACCACTCATGATTTTTGATGGTGCAAAAATACTTGAATTACATGGCTACGTAAAATTCCTCACTAAGTGCCATATATTCCCTCAAACAATCTATAAAATCCTCATCTTTTCCTTTCTATCCCGTTGGTTTCCTCTTTGAGCCACTAGCTCCATTATTCCCTACATTGTTTTGATTATTTTCCATAGCCAAGCTTGTATACCCTCAAAGGATATGAGGATCATAAGCTCTGATACCACTGAAATAACCCTTACTAATTTTTTAGTTTTTTTCCACTTAGTTTCTCAGCATGGATGTTTCATCAAACAATTTTCATACAAGCATTTCATAAACAATGCATATATATTTTTGGTTCTTGTAATGCTTTTTAATAAACACCAATATATGAACTCCAAATGTGGATTGCAATTAATTTATTTGCAAGCCAAATACATTGAAATTCCCAACAAACATTACAATAATAATAAATAGGCACCTGGTGTATTTCAGAGGTATTTACAGGTCAGTAGTAGAGGAAAATAAGTCCCACAAGATTGAATGGAAGATACATAAATTCTAGGATAGATTGTAGTCGAAATCCCCTTTCAAATGACCCTCCTAGCAGTAAAAAATTTCCTCCCAACTACAAGTAGTGTGACCTCCCACACCATAAAATTTGGCCAACGAAGGATATATCGACCCAATAGTTAAGGGATGAGGAAATACACTCTCTTCTATAGGAACTTGGCCCTCCCTTAACATATTTTTCTTACACCGTAAGGAGACTCGACCTATAGGGTACAAGACAGTGCCTGCTCAAGGAATGACGCCTCTACCACAAGGGAAATCGACCAACCAAAGGGAAAATCGCTCAACATGAAAAAAATGACCTCAACAATAAATAACTCGGCCCCCAAATGAGATAGAACAACTCAAACATAAGGAAGCTTGACTTCCTCAGAGAACTCAACCCCCACACTCTCAAACCTCAGCCATAAATCTAGAACTTAGATGCCACAAGACAAACTCATCCACAAACAATAAAATCAACCACCATCAAAGAAATATCAGTCCAATATAATGGATCCCGTCACAAATAAAGCATAGTAAGAAGATTTGAATAATATTTTCACAATGATCAACTAGGGTGGATGGTCTCACCACCAAATCCAATCCCAAAACTTCTCTAGGGGTTTTTGTCCTAAGATCCAAATCCACAAGATCTCTCTCAATTCGTTTTTAGAAAAATAACAATGCATAATGAGAGAGGGTACCCCTCATTCCCCTTTTATTCTTTTGTTGACCCTTTTTAGACCCTTTTACCCTTTTTAATAAACTAAAGTGACTTTATAATTTAACTTTAGTAAAATCACTTTATTAATTAATTGTTGGGTGCAGGCCAACTTGGAGGAAAAGGTACGACATGGGGGGATAAAGCACATGCAGAAGGATCAACACGTGTAAAACAGATGCACATGTAGGAGAGGAAGGCATACGAGGCACACATGCAAGAAGACCTATCTAGAATAAGGTTCGGGTTTTGGTAAGAGAATGCAATGGATGGCAAGCCGAAGATAGGTATAAGTAAGTACCTAGGAGGTCTAGGTAAAGAGGGTGGGATTTTGGGTTAGGTTGGTTCATAGTTGGTTGAAGACTAGCATGTTCAACGATTGGTAGTATTTGACTATTGTAAGTCCGATCTAATTTTGTAAGTTGTTGAGATGGGGAAAGGGATGAAGGTAGATATTGAGGGTTAGATCGAAGGCTGAGGAGCCTGGTGCAGTCTAGTCCGGCTCATTGTAATATCTTGACCTATTTGAGGAAGATTTGTAATGTGCGTGGTGCTATAGGTTGAATCAAGACAACAAAATAATAGAATAGACAAATCTTTGTGGACGTAGCCCAAGAGGGGTGAACCATGGTAGACCTGTGTTGTGTGACTGAATGTTATGTATTTTTTTTTATGTTGATGATTATATGTTAGATAAATGAATGAAGGAATCAGTTAGCTCTGATATCTCACATGCATGAGTAAGAATGACAATGCAATGAATCTAGATGTATGAAATAGTGAATGATAAAAGGTCACCGAGGTTGATCACAGATCCCCATTCATTCCCAGGCTGCAAGCATCTAAGCGTTTCAACCACCCATAAAACTATCTCGGGTGAGACTTTGCAGTGCACCTTGTGTACTGCATTGCCTTCTGGTTTACCAGGAGGGCCGATAGTTTTAGAGGGATTTGTTGGAAACTGGTTCAAATAAGAACCTGAGTCAACTTATGAGATTAAAGAAATATTAGAGTAGATAAAGTGATAACCAACAAATGGTTTTGTTCACGGTTGAAACAGAAAGGGATTGAGTGAATGGGATATACTATAGAGTCGCAAATATCTCATGACACAATGTTAAAAGAGTGAGAATATAAAAGGGGATGTTGAGACCATGGAACCCAATGAAGGCGGATATCGAGAGCTGGTTGAAAACAAAGTAGCTAGAATTTACGCAGAAATATAACAAAAACCCAAAGTTAACACCATGCAAATATCTGGACAAATAGGTATTCAAAAGCTTGCATGAAGTATTTTTCTGTGATTTCCTGCATGTGTTGTAGGAGTGGATATTGAGGTTGAAAGACAACCACCCTAAAAATAGGATTATACAACTAGAATGGAATCTTGTTGAGATCGTGCAGTTACAATAAGCTGAAAATAAGTTTACGCATGCAGTTGATTTCTGGTTAGACAACATTGTTGCTGGATTTATCAAAGAATTTGGAGTAGATATTGAGAAGTCTTACACTGCAATAGAGAAAGATTTCGTGAAGGCATCTCAAGGTAGGTATATCATATCATTGTACACGTCCATCAAGATGTTGCTGTATAAAAATTGTGTAATGACAATGGCCTCAGGCAACTAAACTTCCCTGTGTGCATGGGGGAAGCACTGACAAGAGAAGGAGAAATGGAGGAAGGGATGGATAAAGGAAAGAAGGAGGAGGCCTTGGATCCAATCATGATGGAGGAATACCATATCAAGAAGATCATGGAAACAACTGGGAGAATGTGTAGTGGATTACCCTACCAATATAATATAAACAATAAGAAGAGAGCCATAGCCGTGAGGGAAGTCTTGGAAAGTGATGAAGAAGAGGTAGAGGGCCTCCGGGTTGTGGAGAATAATGAGGAAATCCTACACACAACATATGAAAGGAAGGCAAGAGGTCCAAGAGTAGAAACTGGAGGTAGAACTCCTATCCATATCAATGTCAGTGTGGAACCCATAAACCCATGTGCGACTAATACACCAGAAAGAACACCATCATTTAGACAACTGAATTTCAATGGAAGAAACACAAAAGGAATCACATCGACATAGGGAGAAACAACTGGGGGATCCAGTTCATAAAGTATTATTCAAGGATCTACATCGCACAGAGGTATTAGTTCATCATTCAAGATGGCAGGACATGATCCCACCATCAGGTTACCAGAATTCAAGGGAGAGGCGTTAGAGGACCCTGATAAGAACTTGTTCATCTGTGAAAAGCATTGCGAAGAAAAGAAGATCAAATATGAGGATACCAAAATTGTGCAGTTAGCCATCATGATAAGATACCGCACACTAGATTGGTACATGAGCTTAGTTGCAAACAGTCCACCAGGAACAACCAGAACGATTGTGGATATCAAGAATTTGTTGATAAAATAATTCCATAAGCCTATCTCAGAGGATCAGTACATGAATGAGATGATAGAAATCAGGAAGAAGCCAGGAGAATCTGTCTAAGAGAAAGACTAGATATTCAAACGATTGAAGGGAAAGTTGAATTATGTCATGACAGATATGCAACATAGGCATATGTTTGTGAATTCACTGCTACCACACTTGAAATACCCTTTGAGATAGAAAAAGTTTCAAACTCAGGCAGAGGCTCTACAGGTAACCTTGCAACTAGAAGAGAACCAATATCAGAAGACAGATCCAGCAATAGAGGAGCTCAAATAGGACATGAAGAATCTAACATTTCAACTGAACCAGAACAAGAGTAAGGATAAAAGAGAAGTTGTTTGGTGTACCACATGTAGTACATAAGGACACCATAAGAACAAATGCCCAAGATTCATGCAGTACATGGAAACGAGACTGCCAAAACCTTTTCCATAAGGAGGAATATGGTGTGATATTTGTAAGGCACAAGGGCATGATCCATATCACTGCCAAAAGATGCATAAATACCAGACAATGCCTAAGAGTTCATATTGAAACTTTTCAAAATTAGTAGGCTATGATGACAAAGATTGTAGGACAATGGAGTTGATGAGGGAAAGAACATCAGACACCTATAGGGTGCAGGAATAAATGATCACAGGGAAAGTTGCGCAATAGTTCAACCAAGAACCAACCCTATATAACACCGTTCCACAACAATATAACACTGTGCAACCCTAATACAATACCGCATAGCCACAGTATAATCCCACGCAGTATAACTAAGTTCCACAGTACAATGCACCGCAAGGAGATCGAGATGGCTACAGAGGTGGAGGATGAGGTAGAGGAGGATTTGGAAGAGGTAGAGGACCAGTGGTATGCCACAACTATCAACAAATAGGACACTATGCAAGGGAATGTCGACTTCCACCTATGACATGTATGAATTATCGTGCATCTGATCATGACACAAAAGACTATCAGACACTATTGGGAAAGATCTAGGAAAAGAGAAATCAAAACAATCAGAATGTTCAATGGGTTTCTACAGAAGCAAGGGATGATGGAAGAAATATCAACATAGTTATGCATGGAGGAGCAAAGACAGGATATGACACAGTAATATAAGATCTAGCATAACACCAATGTGTAAGGAAGAACACTGAACCACATAAGCAGTTTGATGCGTAGAACGAAAATGAGATATTCAAGTAAGCCATAAAATAATTCTTGAAGCCATACATTGCATCCACATCAACTACACAGTATACTCAGGATGTACCAACGTATGTGATTCCTTCATCGTTGGATCACAGTAATGAAGAACAACATATAGGACAAGTAATTACCATAAAGGATTTTTTGCAATCCTGTGTTAAACTACTAAATGATCCATCATTTGTTAGAGTGTTACAAAATATGGTAGAAATATGTAGAACATAAGTAGAGGGAAAGCTCGAACAAAAAACAATTAATCATTTTCATACGAGGAGGAGAACAAGTAGAGAATTCAGATTGAACACCAACATTGGAGATTTCAACATGGGGGATATCATACTAGATTTTGGCTCCGAAGTAAATGTAATACCCAAGAAGACATGGCAATGTATGGGAGAGCTCACATTAGGGTATTCACCCATTCAACTGAAAGTACCAAATCAACATAAGGTTATGCCAATTGGAAGGTTAAAAGGTGTTATAGTAGATCTAGATGAAGTGTTCACTAAAGCCAATTTCAAAGTGATAGAAATTGTGGATGGTACAACACCTTACCCAACATTGTTTGTCTTGGATTGGGAATTTTATAATAAGGACATAATCAATCTGAAGACAAGGAATATGAATTTTGAGTCAGGTGAGTACAGAGTCATTGCGCCATTGGATCCATCAAAATGAGAAAGGTTTGTAGAATCCACTTGTTTAGACTTGGAGGAAATTAACCAGTTATACAAAACCACCGCACAAGAAGAAGATTATGTGAATCCAACTATGAATGGGGTACTCAATTGGAGAAGTATCACATCATGCACGTTAGAATTAGATACAGGGTTGGAAAATTGGTAAAAAATATTACATGAAGTCTCCACAAGAAGGTGCGCAAGAATCGACCACGCAGTAAGATGGGTAGGTATAGAGATACGATAACCTCCCAGCTTTGATGGGGTGAATGACCTAGATGAATTCATCACAAGATATGAAGATGAAGTGTTATAAAATTAGAGTCTCTTAGCTTTAGAGATAACATTCAATGCAACACCTACACGATGGTGGGGTGCACACAAACAGACAATCAAGGACTGGTACCAATGTAAGAAATTACTGTGCATCATATTTGGTGCAGAACAAGGAAGAAATCAGTTGCCTAGGTATGATGGACATGGGACACCAGAAGAACACTTGGAGAAGTGAAGAACACTATGGAAAATGACACCACTAGACAAATGGAATCATCACTTTATTCATACATTGGAAGGGATTCCAACAAATTGGTATATAGACCAGGAACCGTGCAGAGGCACTACAGACTGGACAATGTTACAATTGAATTTTGTAGTCACTTTCTCATTTGAGCCTGAGAACCCCAACATAGTTTCAACACTCAAAAAAATTAGATGGGTGATATTCATTAAGGAACCAAAAGTTGAACTTATGATAGAAGATCAACAACAAAACAGACAGATAGTGAAAGAACTACTGTCATGCTACCATGTGCAGGAAAAAGAACTAGATGAAGATGACCTACGCAAAATTCAGATAACATAAATTGAAGGGGAAAGAGGGGTGGAAGTTCCACCTCTGGAATCAAAAGTGTTTGTTGTGCCGATCAATGTGAAGAAATTCAACATTGGGACAACTGACAATCCAAAAATGTCCATCATTGGAGACTATTGGGATGAGCAAACGATAGAAAGAATAAAAGAGTTACTGCACGAGTATAGTGACCTGTTCCCAACAACCTTTACAGATATGAAAGGCATAACATCTGGTTAGACAACATTATTTCCGGATTTATCAAAGAATTTACAGTATATATTGTGAAGTCTTACACTGCAACAGAGAAAGAGTGCCTGAAGGAACCTCGAGGTAGGTATATCATATCTTTGTACATGTCCATCAAGATGTTACTATATAACAAAGGTGTAATGACAATGGCCTCAAACAACTAAACTTCCCTACGTGCATGGGGGAAGGGGGGAAGCACTGACAAGAGACGGAGAAATGGAGGAAGAGATGGATAAAGGAAAAAAGGAGGAGGCCTTGGATCCAATCATGATGGAGGAAGACCATATCAAGAAGATCATGGAAACAACTGGGAGAATGCGCAGTGGAGTACCCTACCAATATAATATAAACAATAAGAAGAGAGCCATAGCCGTGAGGGAAGTCTTGGGAAGTGATGAAGAAGAGGTAGATGATCTCCGGGCTATGGACCATATTGAGGAAATCACACAACATACGAATGGAAGGCAAGAGGTCCAAGAGAAGAAATTGGAGGTAGAACTCCTATCCATATTAGTGTCAGTGTGGAACCCATAAACCCATGTGCGACTAATACACCAGAAAGAACACCACCATTTAGAAAACTACATTTCAGTGGAAGAATCGCAACAAGAAGTACATCGACACAAGAAGCAAAAACTGGGGGAGCCAGTTCAAAAAGTATTAGTCAAGGATCTACATCGTGCAGAGGTAGTAGTTCAACATTCAATATGAAAGAACATGATCCCACCATCAGGTTACCAGAATTTAAGGGAGAGGCGTCGGAGGACCCTGATAAGCACTAGTACATCTATGAAAATATCTGGGAAGCAAAGAAGATCAGAGATGAGGATACCAAACTTGCGTAGTTAGCCATCACGCTAAGATACCGCGCACTGGATTGGTACATGAGCTTAGATGCAAACAGTCCACCAGGAACAACCAGAATGATTGTGGATATCAAGAAGCTGTTGATAAATGAATTCTAGAATCCTAGATCAGAGGATCAGTGCATGAATGAGATGATAGAAATGAGGAAGAAACCAGGAGAATCTGCCTGGGAGATAGACTAGAGATTCAAATGATTGAAGGGAAAGTTGAAGTATTCCATGACAGATATGCAACATAGGCATATGTTTGTGAATTCACTGCTACCACAATTGAAATACCCTTTGAGATAACAAAAGTTTCAAACTCAAGTAGAGGCTCTACAGGCACCCTTGCAACTAGAAGAGAACCAATATCAGAAGGTAGATCCAACAATAGAGGAGCTCAAAGAGGACCTGAAGAATATAACATTTCAACTGAACTAGAACAAGAGTAAAGACAAAAGATAAGTTGTTTGGTGTACCACGTGTAGGACATAAGGACACCACAAGAACGAATGCCGAACATTCATGCAGTACATGGAAACGAGACTGCCAAACCCTTTTCCATCAAGAGGACTATGGTGTGAGATTTGTAAGACACAAGAGCATGATCCATATCACTGCCAAAAGATGCATAAATACCAGACAATGCCTAAGATTTCATATTGCAAATTTTGCAAATTAGTAGGCTATGATGACAAAGATTGTAGGACAATGGAGTTGATGAGGGAAAGAACATCAAACAACTATAGGGTGCATGAATAAATGATCACAGGGAAAGCTGTGCAACAATTCAACCAAGAACCAATCCCATATAACACTGTTCCACAACAAATAAAATAAAATGACATGATGGGTTTCAGTTTTCAGATACTTCCGAGCATTCTTTTGTTCCATGATACAACCTGTTTTTATCTGTTGAGATATGCTCCCTTGACTAGATTCACCATGCACTTTTTCATCACCCTATTCTATGTGTTGATCCATATCAGGTGTGCCTTGCTTGTGGGGGTGTGTCATCGTCCTAGATCCGAGGGAGGAGTGCACCCCCCACTCGAGAGGATTCAGAAATAATGAGTAGTTGGTTGACACATGGCATCTATCCTTGGTTGACACATGGAATCTATCCTTGAAGAGGGAGCTCCGTTTGGACTCCACTTGGATGCGTTATTTGGAGAATCCCTTTTTCTATCATTCACATGATTTTCCTTTTTGTCCTATCTTCTCTGAGTGGGACACTTTTTTCCTTTTCTTAGATTCTTTCTCAAGAAAATCTTAGTTCTATTCTTTACTCTCCTTCATTATCATCTTCTCTGGTCTACAAATAAGTGTGCAAGCAAAGGAGACAATTCCCTATTCTATGTGTTGATATAGATCGGATGCACCTTGACTGTGTGTGTGTCATCATATCTTAGGGAGGAGTGCAAGCCCCAATTGAGAGGATTCATGGAAGATGAGTATTTGGTTGACACATGGTATCTATCCTTGACTATTGAGTAAAAGCAAACACTTTCAATGTTGGGAAGAGGGGGCTTCATTTGGAATCCACTTGGATGTGTTATTTGGAGATTCCCTTTTTCTATCATTTGTGTGCTTTTCATTTTTGTCCTATCTTCTCCAAGTGGGGCGCTCTCTTCCTTTTTTACGATGCTTTTTCAAGAAAAGCTTAGTTTTATTCTTTATTCTCCTCACTTTTCATCTTCTCTTGTCTACAAATAAGTCCGCAAGAAAAGGAGAAATGCTCAATGTCTTCACCCTTCCATCTTCTTGGTTACATTTTATTCATTTAAGATTTAGAGGTTTGAGCAATCACTTGTGCTATTGTATTGGATGAAATTACCACATGCACTACAATAGTTCTATTTTAGTGTTGTGAAGAGATTGAAAGACTCTTGGCATAATTACTTCTAACCCCAAGCATCCTTGAATGTGTTCATTTGAGCCCAACTTGCTTGGAAGTTTGTTCTTCCTACAACTCTCGGTAATAAAGATCCAATCAACATCTTTTGGCAACAAATACAAACATAATTGTGTGTGAGAATTCTATTTTTTGCATAGCTATTACTTGTTTAAATATTTACTTCTTAAATCCAGGAACTTGTGAGATTCAAATAATTGTTTTTTCCTAACAAGTTTTCTATTTCAATCACTCCATTAACCAAGGAAAAAGCACCAATCACTCCATTAACCAAGGACAAAGCACCAGTCACTTCAAAAACATAACTGTGTTTTAATCCTTTTAAGTTTTAAGGAAAAATACAATGAATAATCATTTCTTTTTCCAAACTAATGGCATATTTGTTAAGGGAACACTCTATTTCAGCAACGAAACATTGATTTAGATTATTTTCCACAATTTTTAGGCCAACTTGTTTTGTTGTTCTGTAACTTTAGTTGCAGAAACAATGAGAATCTATAGCAAATTTATGAATTTTCCAACTTATTTTGACACATAATCATAAATTCAAAGTTTAAGCTCGCCGATAGTCACTGGAACCTTTAATCACCTAGGGATACTCCCCTGTGGTTGGGAAATCAAAGAGAGAGGATTTCAGTGAAATGAATCTGTCTCTTATCCTATAGTTATCTGAACTCCATTTTTGTCTCTCCCAGGAAAGAATCTCCGAATGATAACATCTCTATATTTCTAGATATATTATTTGTATTGGAATATGTCACAAAAATCCAAAAAAGTGGTGCAGCCCATATCCTGGTCTAAGAAACAAGCTCATATACTGGTCTAAGAAACAAGCTCAGGCTCCTTAGAACATTGGTTGTCAATATGTTAAAATCTCTACCTCCACTTGAACAAATTTATCTTTCAACAGAGAAATCATTCAGACATTGGCTTAAACAAAAGTAGACCTGAGCATATACTACACTACAAGTAGTCAGACAAACCCATAAAAGAACAAAGTGTTCCTTAAAAGAAGAATGAGATTGTCAATAGTTAAAAACCGACGAGGTAATTTTAACTGAGAATTACAGGAACCAACACCATTCATAAAAGAAATACTCTAAATATAATTTGAATTGCATTTTCATTTTAGAAAATATCTCGGCCACACAAAGCATTGCCACCATTTTAAGAAGATAAAATAATAATTACTAGTACGTAAATAATATTACTAATCCCTAACTATATATTGAATGAAGAGATATGAAAAGGAAGCACATCAAAAGTCAGTTCAAATGAGGAATTTCTTACCATGAAGCGACGGCATTCCTTGCGGCCAAGGGCATTTCAATCTGAGAGGGTAGAGTGATGAATACATGGGAAATGTTGTCAAAGTTTCAATATCCTAGAGTGATACACATGGTTGTCTTTCACCAGCAGTCGACTCATCCCAACCAACCTAAACTTGCATAAATTGTCCAATGCTATCAATCTTTGCAAAGATGGTTCAATCTCCCATAGTGATGTGATGCTATGTTAAGAATATGATTGAATTAACATGTCCATTGCAACAATGCAAACCATAAACCACAAATAATGATTTTTCTTTCCATCATTTTCAAAATTTTGATGTAAATATTTAGAATTCATCATAAACATAATCACAAGGAATCTCAAAGTTTGAATAAAAAATCTTTGAAACTTTTAGGTTCTACAATCAATCATTATCCAGATTCCAAAAAATGCATAGTTCTAATTATTGAATTAAAAATATGTCAATTGGTATTATACAAACCATTAATTTCACAATATTCATTTTGTGCTTAACACCATTAGAAAATAACTCGTGTAAAGACTCACAATTTATCACAAGCATAATCTCAATAGAACTTGCAGTTTGGAACGTGTTGAATTGGCAACATGCATTTAACAGAAGAGGTACAATAATATTTACATGAAATATCTATTGGTTGCGATATATGCATGTCCTTTTTATAATGTGATATGTATTATGTAGATGACTACTGTATCATAACACAACACTCCCTTCTTCCCTCCCTCTCATAATGAAATGTGATTCTCTCAACTTTAATCAAATCAACCATGATAAAAACAAATAGGTGTCCTAGTTGGTCTTTTGGGCCCTATCAATTCACCAATTGTGCCCACATGCCACCATAGTTTATACCATTGTTTCTCATATATTCATGTTGATTATTCAATTTTGTCAAAGATATCATAATATAAAAGGTATGTCTCTTCCAAGTAATCAAGGTCAACTTCTCCATTCATGAATGGTTTTCTATGACTAAATGTAATGGTTCAATCTAAGAAGGAGAATATGGACTAGATTTAACTATGCTATCTCTTTAAATGTGCCTCTTTAGCATTACAAAGTATTCCTCAATGAGATGTTGATATGGTTAGGATATTGTGCAAGGTGCACAAATTTGTAATGAAGTTTGCTTGATGAAATAATCACATGTTGAAGTTCATGGCCACGGGGCCCCTAACTAGGGTTGTTGCTAGACCCACAAAGACAAAAGAGTCACAAAAACAAGGTAAATAATAGTGTCAAAACTACAATAAGACCCAAAGATGCCCTCACCACCCCCAACTATTACAAACACAACACTAACATGTAGGACTCCAAAGGTAATACAAAAGCTACTAATCTAGACACAAAACTAGATGAACCCCATCAAAATCCAAATAGTTCAAGTATGGTTACTACAATTGCTTGGAAAACATCGATATCTAGGATATTAATTCCCCACAACCTCCACTTTTGACACCTGTATAAGTATGTAAATAAAAGTATAGAGATAGTGAGTGGATACAAAAATTGGCTCTTGAAAGTATGCTCCTCTTCAGAAACCTAAAGAGCAAGCCAGAGATAAAAAAGTGGATCTCAACCCATAAGGCAAGAAACAATACTACATTAATGTGATTTTTATCTTATGTTTTAAATGCCATGTTTACAACAACTCGTCATCTATGTAAATGTCGTTGGAACTTTTAATGTTGAATGCATCACTATTAGTTAGGCATTTCTTACCTAAAGCATTGCACAAATATTTGAAGAAACAACTTCCTCCTTCAACGAGACACAAATTCATTATATCAATTAAGACAGACAACAACCTAAGTCCCATAATTCAAGTTGTCAAACCCCACAATGATAGCCAACGATTGTGAGATATATGGACACACAAGCCACTAAAGTACAATCCAAATACCAACTAACTGAAGAGTAGAAACACTGTCGAATGAGCATTGACAACCTCTAACATAAGGAAATAGTCAAATAAGCACAAAATCTCACAGAAGAGAGCACAAGTTCATCCAAGTTTTGTAAGTATGCTCCAACAAGAAGTCAAACATAAATAAAACTTGGTATTAGAACCTCCACTTTTGACACTTGGATAAATATGTAAATAAAATTCTAGCTATAGTGATTGGCTACAACAATTGGATCTTGAAAGTATGCTCCTCTTCATACACCTAAAGAGCAAGCCAGAGATAAGCAAGTAGATCTCAACCCATGGGGAAAACATAAATGCAACAATAATGTGATTTTTGCTTTATGTTCTAAATTCCATGTTTAAAACAACTTGTCATCTTTGTAAATGCCATTGGAACTTTTAACATTGAATGCATCACTATTAGTTAACCATTTCTTGCCTAAAGCATGGAACAATTTTTTGAAGACACAACTTCCTCCTTCATCGAGACACAAATTCATTATATCGATTGAGATGGACAACACCCTAAGTCCCATAATTCATGTTTTCAAACCCCACAATGATAGTAGCCAGTGATTGTGAGACATATGGCCACACAAGCCACTAGAGTACAATCCAAATACCAACTAATTGAAGAATAGAAACATTGTTGAATAAGCATAGGAAACCTCTGACCTAACACAACATTCAAATAAGAACAAAGGCCAACAGAAGAGAGACCAAGTTCATCCAAGTTTTGTAATTACACTCCACTAAGAAGTCAACTATAAAACAAGCTTGGTATCAGAACATCCATTTTTTACACCCATATAAATATATAAATAAAATTCTAGCTATATTTAGTGTCTACAACAATTGGCTCATGAAAGTATGCTCCTATTCATACACCTAAGGAGCAAGCCAAAGATAAACTAGTAGATATCAACCCATGGGGCAAGCAGAATTACATATTAATGTGATTCTTTCTTTATGTTTTAAATGTCGTGTTTACAACAACTCATCATCTATGTAAATTCCATTGAATACATCACTATTAGTTAGGCATTTCTTACCTAAAGCATTGCACAAATATTTGAAGACACAACTTCCTCCTTCAGAGAGACACAAATTTCTTATATTGATTGAGACGAACAATAACCTAAGTCCCATAATTCAAGTTGTCAGACCCCACAATGACATCCAATGATTGTGATATATATCGTCGTGCAAGCCACTAAATTATAATCCAAAAACCAACTAATTGAAGAGTAGAAACACTGTTGAATGAGAACTAACAACTTATGACCTAAGGAAGCAATCAAATAAGCACAAAAGCTGACAGAAGAGAGCCCACGTTCATCCAAGTTTTGTAATTATGCTCCAACAAGAAGTCAAACATAAATCAAACTTGGTATCGAAACATATTTAATACTCCTTGAGGGACATGGCAAAGGTTGCCAACACAAATAATGGTTTGTGTTGGAGGATATAAGTCCGCAGGGAAAACAATTACAAGTCTATGCATGGGAAAGAGAAGACTTTTCATAGATGGTTGAAACTCACAGGGAAGAAAAAGTTGAAATTACCCTTAAAAAGATTCATCCGAATTGAATTTCTAAAAGCACGTTAAAAAATATAAACTAAATCAATCTTATCATCACTACCATTGCAGGGAAGTCTACCATGGAAGACCTCATGAATTACAGACATCCCACCATAGATAGCGAAAAACAACAATATGAGAACAAATTTGATGAAATCATCATCGAGCTTGTTCTGGATGGAAGCACAATAAGAGCTTGTTACCCCTATGTATAAATGTCTAGTTTTAATATTCGATCCTAATTCATGAAAATGAGTCAAAGACTCGTTCTTTATGGGAGTTGATATTAAAAAAATGGTGGAAGTGGCCACATAATTCAATTGTGAAGCAGGTTTGTCCAACTAAATAGTAGGGATAGACTATGTATGATCCACTAAAGGTGATACATTATCTTCGGTCAAATGTGGTTGTGGATCATAATATGATCATTGATTGATGGTGACAATGAATCCTTCATGTGGAAATCACATCACAAAAAGAGTAAGGAATTATGACTTTCACGGTGTACATTCAATTGTGCCTAAGGAATAGGGTGGATTTTGTTGGCATTGTCACAACCACTACATCAATTAAAACACTTTTACCACCCAAGGTATATTTGATTCTAGAAACCCTTCCATATCATTAAGGCATGAGAACAATCTATCCATGTCAAATTTCAGTGCATATAGAAACATTTTGAAAGAATTTCAACATTGGCCCCATTCACAGGTTACTGTTGCCCATCATCTACTCTATCCCTAGTCCAATGTATTTTAGTTGTTTCCTTTAAAATACGATCGAGACGCATGACGTCCCTACATCTAGTACTGTAAGGGAATGCAATAAAGTCGATAAAGAAGTACTTGATTAATCGTTGAAGCTTCAATATCAGTTATTTATTGTATTTTTTTTTTCTCTCATCTAAGTACTCTTTTCTCCATAAATAATATTAGTAAAAAATAATTATTTAAATACGAAATCTCATCTATTTCCTTCTTCTCGCCATGACCAAAATCATAGGCCTAATTGGCATGATGTTTTTTTGAAGGACACTAATGATGAATATAAAGAGTGGGTGTGTGAGTGATGTTTGAGTATGGAAACCCTCCCATATCGTCAAGGCATACAAACAGTCTATCCATGTCAAATATCAGTGCATACATAAACATTTTGAAAAAGTTTCAACATTGGCCCCATTCACAAGTCATTGTTTCCCATCATGTACTCTATCCCTAGTACAATGTCTTTTAATAGTTGTTTCCTTTAAAATTCGACCAAGAAAATTAAAACGAAATGAGGACGAGCTGGTTCGATATATAGAGTGGGTGTGTGAGTAATATTATAGTCTGGAAACCCTTCCTGACCGGCCTGATGGGGATGAAATGCGGCCACATAGGTTGATGAAATGCCTCTACAACCTCAAATTTCATTAGAGTCATGTTGGGGAATATGTTTCATGAAGTGATACTTGAACTCACTTGCACCTAAAATCCCTTCCTACTAAACTCACTTTCAACCTAGATAACTCTTTGCAGGCCTCTGAAACTTGCCCCGGACATATTAAGGCCTCCGATGAAATATTTTCCTCTTATGCTTGTGTTTGTTTGTGTAGGTATATAGGATATCAATAGAGTGGATACAAAAAGGCCTACGAGGTCCTCTAGGAGAATCTACACAGAGCAACAGGGGTGACAAGGTGCATACATTGTTATATTAAACTTCTTTGATTTCTCCTTCTTTGAAGCCATACTTCATTGTCGAATTATTAAGTAGGCCTCAAGTGTTCTAACTCTAATCCTAAGCCACTTACTATCAATAGAGTGGATATAGAAAGGCCTACGAGGTCCTCTAGGAGAATCTACACAGAGCACCAGGGGTGACAAGGTGCATACATTGTTATATTAAAATTCTTTGATTCCTCCTCCTAGAGGTCGTCTAATTTAGTCCATACCTTGGTTCCAAGCATTTAATGAGGTTCCAAGCATTCTCATCTACCAAATTTCAGTCCACACTAGATTATAAGTAGGGTCAAGTAGTACATGATTAGGCGTAGTCACACCTTAATGGGGTTAAGTAGTGCATGATTAGGCACATTCATGCCTTAATGGGGTCAAGTAGTACATGATTAGGCGCAATCACACATAGCTCTTCTTGGTTTCGAGAATAATTCATTCTCTGCTAAACAGGGGCAACCACGTGAAGGTGGAAGCTCTAATTATGCCCCCCCCCCACCTCACATCACTCTCAATTTCCCCATAGCTAATTTGAAATTATAAAGAACATGTAACATACTCTATTATACAAAATAAAATCATATAAAGATCATATAAAATATATAAACACATACCTCTTCTTTTCAACAATTAAATATCATTCATTTTCTTCTTCATCTAGCTCAACATCTGTATCAGGATCTGGTTCATAATCGATATTGGTGAAAGGATCATTCAGATCAACATCATCATCAACATCATTTTCGCTAATATAGTAATCGATATTGTCAATGAGATCGTCGTCTGCTACATTTGGACGATCAAATTCTTCAACTTCTTCATCTGACACATCGACTACAACCACCTACTCCTGATCTGCATAATCATGATCTTCTTCCTCATTATTATCTTCATCCTCAACTACATGATTATACTTTACTGGTCTTCCTCTTGGATCATATCTAACAATGTATGACCAACCTGCTTTACCGGGTACCTCTGAGTAAAATAGTTGCTCGAATTGACTTGGAAGAACATAAGGCTTTGTACCCGGTTCAAATGCCCTTGTATTAACCATGGTATATCCATTATCATGCTCAATAATAGTTCTTTCAGTATCATGTTCATGCATCTGTAGCCTGTACCATTTCACCTCAAACAAAACTATTTTAAAGGAATTAAAATCACACTCAATTATATCCTCCAAATGCACAAGTCTTGCAATCACCCTAACTCTACCTCGGGTGAGACTTCATCTGCTTCGCAGGTGTTGCCAAAAGGGCCGGTAGTTAGGGTTTTTTTTGTGCGCTGTCATAGAGTTGAACCTTGGGTCCGCCCCTTGTGCCAATAGGTAGTTTTCTTGTGCATTGAAAAATGTTGGAGGTTGATACTGCTGCATTTGACACATTAGTCGAGGAATTTCTCTCTTAAAATACCTTATATCTTCTTTATGGATTTGTTTTGATGAAAGCCACCTACAAATGATGCAATAAAATAATATCAAGGCGTACATAAATTTGCAGATAAAACATAATATGTCAATAAGTTCCGCTACAAATCACATAAGAAGTACATTTTCCATATAAAACATTACTTACCTCATGTATTTTCCAAGTACATAAATAATTTGTTTTATGTTGTTGTCAAAGTCATCTGGGAGAGATAAAGGTAGAACATACTGTAACGAAAAAAAAATAATTATTATTTGTTTCCAAAAAATGCATACCAATAAGGAAATATATTATAACCTACTAATTACCTTAATGAATGTATGCCAGTCATGTGTTTTAACCCCACCAAAATCACCTTTTTCGTTAAGATATTTTGTATGTTCGACGAAAACCCTGTCGGAAACCTAATTTTTCGAATGACCTATTTTACAATATTGCTTTGTTTCTCAGTCAATAACCAAGAAAGACTAGTATTATATTCACGACGATCACCATTATAATTAATAATAACACTTTGCAATGCGTGATTATATTCCTAGATGTCACTACAAATCTTTCCAATTCTCTCTTTGTCAGTCCTTCCATCTAATATTCACCATAACAATTTTGTTGTGTTCTTCCCTATATGCATTGTATCAAACAAATGAACTATTTGTAGGTGCTCATAGTATGGAAACCTACTGAATTGCATCGGGTAACTTTTCATTCCTCATGGAATCCCATTCGTGCCTTAACGACATTCATGAAACATCAAAAAAATGAAATTAACACTAATTAATCAAAAAAAATGAAATTAATTGTAATGAAATTAACCTAAGATTTATATAATATATCATACATAAATAATTTGCATACCTTGACGATTTCTAATATATTCCAACTTCCATAGGTGAGGTGTCATTCTTCGTGGTTTTTTCCATTCTCTTCTTTACCATTGAATTTTTCTTTGTCTGTAGTTCGATAACTATGGTTCTTAGGCAGAAAGTGCTTATACTCATCAAGCACTTCCTTTCCTAAACTCCTTGAATGATGAGATTTCATCCTTGGACCACAAACTGGGCATGCAAATTTACCCTTTTTTTGAAGACCTACAAGATATATGAATTAATGTAGTGAATTAGAGTTACAATTTAAAATAATGCATGATATTTTCAATAAATATATATATAATATTAAATCATAAAAGAAAGTAACAATATACCACAAAAATGTGTTAACCCGGGAGCATCATGAATTGTCCATGATAGTATTCCATGGAATTGAAATCATTTCTGCCCTATTGGTCTAGAGATGCCATACATAGTGACGCCAACCCATAACTTCAATAACTCATCGATAAGAGGCTCAATATATACGTTCATATATTTAACCTGGTACTTACCTAATTGGTTCAACATACATGATTAATTATACTTATCTATATGTCGTTATATATAAAAGACATAATTACCATGCACGAAACAAAGAAATG
>JZKD02S1772075.1:519076-532938 GCA_000966675.3 Picea glauca
TTGCCAACATTGTGTGCTCTCTCTTGATCGACATCCAAGGAGGAAGGTTATTGTTTATAACAAAAATAGGCCACACTGAGTATGTAGAACAAAGCTCTCCAAATGGATTGACACCTTCAGCTGCCAATGAAAGTCTAACATTATGATGTTCTTCTTTAAAAATTGGCCACTTTTCTTCGATGTAATTCAATGCAGAACCATCTATAGGCATTCAAAGAACATTGTTTAGACTCCTGTTCTTTTCATAGAAATCCATAAACTATGCTATACTTTGGCACCTAAACAACCGCTAGAAACATGGAATTATTAGAATATAATGAAGAACTTTGCAAGGCACCTTCTTTGATACTTTATCGGTTCAATATCTACTTATTTGAAATTGTGGGCATTCATTTTCTAATGCATATTTTCCATAGTATATGATATGATCATTAGGACATGCATCAATAGCTTGATACTCCATTCCAATTTATTTCATAATCACGGATATTTCTCGATATGTGCGTGGCAAAATATTTGATGTCGGTAATAGAAATTCACCTAACAATCTACAAAATTCAAAACAATAAGTCAATGTAAACAATATTAATCATCAATATCACATCCATACTTTACAAATTAGAAAACAATAGCAATATAGGAAAAAATTGAACCTTTTAAGTATTTGTGAACATGCATGCATAAATAATTAACAAATTAAATATATTAGTATCTGTGTGAGGCATGTGTTTGATAAACCATTCAAAACCTTCAAGGTCACCAACAACAATATAGCAGATAGAATATTTTTTGTTGAGCCTTCATAAAGAGGTTGACGTGACTTCTCGAGTAGAGAATCAACATCATGACTATCATTCTGGTTGTCCTCATCCATTGGAGCAAATGTGTCTTGGATCAATCTTTGTATCTCATCTTCCTGATTTGTATCACTAACGTTATCTCATCATCATTAATAACTTGATCAACCGATTCAATATTTTGATCTCGAAGTTCATCAACCTGTAAAGGAGTATTTCTTCTAGTACTTGGAAAATAACTCTCTGGAGGTCGACATTTTGGGGGCATCGTCTATATATTTAAAAACAACGTAGTAAAGTTAGTTTGTATAGAAAATATAAAAAAAATGATAAGAAATATTACTAAAATTCATGACATGATGACTATTACAGAGAATACATTAAATATTGAATAACCTCTTACCAAGGGACAATATTCATAACCCCCTTTGGCGTGCCCCTTCTCCCTACAATGTATTTCAACTATTGTTATTAATAGGCATCTTCTTTGCAAGCCCCTGCAATCATAGCAAGGGAAATAACATTTTCCATCACCCCTCGCCTCTAATGCCGCTCTAAACTGAGCAAGCTTCTTGTCATTTTCGTTCATAGTGACAAATCCTTGTATTGACAAGTACTTGTCTTACCTACACCATACCAAATAGTAAGTTGTCATTTTTTTATATTTTAACTACTCCTTCATGATATTTTAGCTACTCCTTTCGATTATGATATGTTTATTTATACTGACCTACAATTCTCACAATTATTTTTTCTAAGACATTTTGACATGCTTTTTTTTTTTTAATTATCGATTAACTATTAAGATCAATATGCTTCAATTTGTACTTTAGAGTAGTGTGTACTGAATCACCATGGAAAATAATTACACACCATTTAACGAAAGTGGTCAAAATTTCTCAAACTTGAATCTCGACACCATACACTAGCCTCTAAGTTGTTTTGTAGAGAAAATGCCAATCTTTGAAATTCACCACTAAAAAAAGAATGCCATCCACTTGTCATCCACAATTGGGTTTGGTTGGTTTAAATTATGACGTGTTGATTTGCAGCTACATACAATGGTCACAATTTTATGCTACTTACAGTGGTCACGATTTTATTTTCTAAGACACTTTGGCATGTTCTCATTTCTCATTGTCTGACTAGTAGATTTCATCATGAAATTTTTATATTTTAGCTACTCATTAATAGTGTATAAAAAAGTTACATCAACTACAAACTAGAGTTAATCACTACATCTAGAATTGCATGTGATTATTAAAAATTGAGAGAAACAACATCACATAAGATAAAAATGTTATATAACTAACCTAACCTAATAATAGACTAAAAATATTAAATTAATATATATAGGCACAACATCATAGAAACACAAAAGTTAGAGAGCTAACAAGGTCGCTAAGGGATAGGATTAGACGTAAGAGGATTTTTTTTCCACTTTCTATTTCAAACATTAGTCCAACCGGTAAAGTTGTTATGAGTTGGTGGTTTTGTAATAAGGATTAAATTTACATAAGGAATTGTAGGCTCTAATTGATCTAGATTGACAATGTCATATGTTTTTAATGTTTGAATTGTCTTATTGATGGAGTAATTTTCCCCCTTCTTAAAATACTTCTTTGGAAAATATTTTTCTTGACATTTCACATGAATTTCTATAGAATATACTAGCTAGATCCAAAAACCAATGACACAACAATTTTGAAATATGGTAATGGACATATAATATATTATCAAGGAAAAAACAAGCTACGTGAAATTTCATTTGAACAAAAATTTACAAGTTAAATGAGTATATGTAAATAAAAAAATAAAAAAAACATACTAACCTTGCAAGTTCAAAATCCGAGCTATGTAGATTGAGAATTGGATTTGTTCAACTGATGGGTGATGGATAAAATAAACAGCTCAAACAAAATTCACAAACATTGTTGCAACTATAGAAAATGTGTCAAAAAGTCTCTTAAAGTCAGGTATATATAGATCGATTATCGTCGATATAGCGATGAAAATGCATGAGTTGACCCATAAAAAGTCAACTAGATGTTGCAATCCATGTGTGTTAGCAGGTGATTTTGAGATAGGCAATAGTCATCGCTATAATGACGAACTTTCATGGCAATAACGACGATACTCGCGCCCAATTTAATAAAAAAATGAAAAAAATGGAAACGTGGAAAATTTTTGTGGAATAATCCACCCATATGTAGTAGTGTATTACATGGCGCAAGCCTATGGTGGCTGACCATTCACATAGATGAAAATTACTACTGCCAGAGGTGTGATGTATGTCAGAGGGTTGGTAAACCTAATAGATGAGACGAGATGCCCCTAATACCACAAGTGACCTTGCAAGTATTCGACAAATGGGGCACATATTTTGTGGGACCAATTATCCCACCAACAAAGAGGTTAGGAGAAAGGTATATTATTACTGCGACAAAATACTTAGCAAGATGGGCATAAGAAACACTAGTCAAGGATTGCAGTGCAGAGACAACAACACACTTCTTGTTTGAGCAAGTGATCACTAGATTTGGATGACCAAGGATTTTTATGAGTGACCAAGGCACTCACTTCATTAACAATACTATCAAGGCTATGACCGAGGAGTTTAAAGTCTATCATCAAAAGAGTACCCCATATCACCCTCAAGGAAATGGAATAGTGGAAGCCTTTAATAAGATTCTAGAGAGTGCACTGACAAATATCTGCATTGTCAACAGGGACGATTGGGACTTGAAGATACCAGCAGTATTATGGGCATACAGGACTACATGCAAAAATTTGACAGGGAAGACACCATTCAGGTTGGTGTATGGAGAAGAAGCAGTGGTGCCATCATAATTTTTGGTACCTAGTCTGCGCATAGCAACAATCACTAGCATGACAAAACAAGGCGTGGTACAAGAAAGGCTAAGTTAGCTGATGGTGATGGAAGAAGATATGATTTTAGCAGGATTTCACTAAGAAGTACATAAAGCAAGGGACAAATATTGGCATGACAGACATACAAAAAGGAAGAGTTTCCAGGAAGGAGACCTAGTGTTGGTGTATGACATTAAATTTCTTCAGCACCCAAAAAAATTAAGAATGCATTGGTTGGGACCATATGAAGTGAAGTCTGTCATAGATGGGGGAGCTATACAATTGAAAGACTTAGGAGGTACATAAATCAAAGGAATGATTAATGGGAGTCGACTGAAGCTGTATAGGGACAACCAACCTCCTAGTACTTAGGAAGTTACCGCACAATAAAGAGTAAAAAAAAGGGGGGGGGCATAAAAAGTAAAAAGGATAAAAATAAGAATAATTCGACGCACATGGAGAGCCTCGACAGAACAAGACTAGGTAGAAGGAACGAGGCGCTGCAAGAAAACCAGGGTTCGAAAAACATGATGTGCAGAAGAACGGTTAATGGGTAAAAAGGTATTGTGTGCAAGAAACATAACGAAAGGGGAAAAAAGTGACAAGTAGTAGTGTGACACAACTGTCATTTCCCCGACACACTATAAAGTCAAAAATAGGGGGGAAACAGGCCCATTGTGATTTTTTATAAGGAGAAAAACATCGAGTTGAATGAAAGAACGATAGAGTGTGGAATTGTGCTACCACCCGGTGAATTGAGAGCTTGTTGCTTGAATTTAACCACAATGGAACAAACATGGGTTAGAGCACCAAGAAGAACTGGACGAAGCACCCAGAGTAGCACACGGGGACCACAAGGCAGAACCAATGAGATGTTGACTGTGGTGGATGTGGATGAAATCCACACACTAGAGTATGAGCAAACCACCTTACATGTGGAGGAGGAGAAATAATCTACATAGGAGCCCGAGAAGCTAGTAGAGGATGCCAAGCGGATGGAATCCGACGCATCCACTAGGGGAAAAGTGCCATAAGAAGAAAAACTGACCATGGAATCCACACAGCAGGGCCTGGAGCTGGAATCATAGCAAGAAACAATGCAAGAGGGGGGAGTACCATCCCCACAAGGGAAAAAGAAGATGAGAGCAGGAACGAGTACGCAGGGCGTGAAACACACTTAGGAGAGCTAAGTATAGCAATGCTGAAAATTCCCAATGAAGTGAAAACTGGGGATAACATGGTAGAAGGAGTTGACGACCTTAAATACTCCGAAAATAATTTTTTGGATGCCACAAAGTTCCCATATTTGGAAGCGCAGAGCTACCCATACAGAAGGGGAGAGGGCCCATCAGGCGCACCACTGTTAGAACCTACACAATGGATCTTAGTCCTATACAACACGGGTATCATGAACCTCTTAGACATACCTTACTTCAGGCACGAGAAATACATAAATGCATGTGTTAAAAAATTTCTAGCAAGGGTGTATGGAGGCATCTTATGGATGGATAGGCCAGTACCGATCAATGTTGACCTCATCGCAAAGATTACAGGGATACCCATAGATGGGGAGAAGCCAAATCAATACCTAGAAGACAAGACTCCGACAAAGGCCATCTCCGATGAGATTAAATCAAAGTATGGCATAGAGAGGGGGAAGAAAGGAATTAGGATCAATGACATCAATTATCCTGCGACTCGGTTTGCAACCAGATTGCTCAGTTGAAAATTAATGTGCAAGTGCTGAAAATAAGAAGTGCCTGCAGGAGTAGTAGCAGCTGCAGCGCAGTGTGCAAATGGGATCTTGATGAGATGGGCCCCATACCTAATCAACTCATTCATAGAAGACTATAAGGATGCACAATACTGGGGCTCTGAGTTCAACTATTTGTGGATACTCATCCTCATTACACTTATGGGGTGGAACAAACTGACATATACGATGTTCCTAACAAGGAAAAACAAATGTGGTGCAGTGCGCTACACATCGCAGCGAAGCACTGCATATCCCAAGGTAAAGAAAGTCAACAATGAAATGTTTGTGTAGTACTTAATAGAGATTCAGAAAAACATGGTACATACATGGAGTATCTCACTAGAAACTATCCATGAGTATGGACAGTTAGCGAATTTATGCGCATCACGTCACAACATGTGGATACAAGAAATGAAGGACACAACCAAGGAATGGTTGCAACTGAAGTACTGTGTGATGAAGCAGGAAATCCACATGGAGGTCCAAGAGTGTCCCGAGGAGTGGAAAGTACCAACAATTCCAAGTGCAACGCCACCAGTACAAGTATAGACACAAGGTAGCAAACTCCCGGCGTAGCAGATCTACAAGAATGGCGCTACCCAACAAAAGAAAAAAACAATAGGTACAGGGGGGGAACGCATCTCCATTTGAAAGAAGACTAGGACACAAAATAAGTCACAAAGTGGTTCGACACAGGGTCCATAGGCTATAGAGTAGGCATCAGGAGGACTGACAGGACAAGTGAGTGCAGAGGAAGTGCAGACAGAGGCATAAGATGTAACCATGGATGAATAAGTTGAGCATGACACTGGCATGGATACACAAATGCCTGAAGCATCTGAATAGCCAAATGTCCAAAGAGAGAGAAAAACAGAGAAGGTAAGTGGTGCCAGGAAGAAAGCGAAGGCCCACAGAATAAAAATGGAAACGTCACTGAAAACAAACGACGTAGAACTGATAGCCACGATAGTAGAAGATCGACTGTCAAAAGTATGGGAAAATTAGGAAAACCATCGAGATTTAATTTTGGAACAGGTACAGGAGGTAAAAAACACACTAGAATAGTTGAGGATCAAGGTGGAACAACAACAAAAGGACAAACTAGTGCCAATAAGAGAAGGAGAACCTGCCGGAGAAACAATACAAATCATAGTACATGGAAGTGCTAACTTTATCATAACACCATATATGTTGTTCATCGATGAGGAAACGACGCAGAAGCCCATGAAGTATATCAAAATGCTATACTTGGCGAGGCCTGAGATACCAAAAAAGGTGCTATATAAGTTACAGGTTAGCGTCACACAGAAGATTTAGTCCAGAGCAAGGTCTGACGTGACAAATCTATAAATAGCACAGGAAGAAAATATGTCACTGAAGGAAGCCATCAGCCAGGAAGGGTAGAGGAAAGAGATAGCACAACAAAAAGTGGGCCAGATGGTGACCGAGATAGACACAGTCTTTCAAGCTATCTTAGATGACATAGTATATGAGGAAACATCTTCGGAGGAGAATATAACAAAGATAACACAGACTCTACAAAAATATAAAGATCAGATCACAGAAATGGAGGAGTGCACGGTACCTACGACTCCCCCAACAGTCTGATCGCAAAGAGAGCAAGACCCGACAACCACTACAAAAACAATCGCGCAAAATATACATACGGTGGAAAAACTGCTGGAGAAGAGAGACCAACTATGGACCTAACTATTAGAATATGGGATCCTACAAGAGCTACAAGGAAAGGAAAATAAATTGCACGCAACAATGGTAGATATCAAGTAGCGACAAAGGACAATGTCCTTGCAAGAGAATATTAAGATAGCTACAGAAATGAAGAACCTTCAAGCAGAAGAAAAAGTGGTACATGAACAAAAAATCTCATGACAATACTAGTTGGAGCCCTTACAGGAAAAGGTAGAACAATTGGTCATGTAAATTGATGCAACGAAAGCAGGCCTCAAACAAATAGGCTTGGAGGGGGGAGAGATATTAAGACTTCCAATCATTGTGCAGGTGGTCGAAGCCATGACAACAAAGATCAGTCAGGCTCAGGAGCAGTGCCAATGGATAGTCGACATGTACGTAGCACTAGCACAAGCAGTAGTAGACACAAGAGTTAGACAGTGACTCAGGACAAGTCACGATGTCAGTGTTGGGGGCCTGTTCGGCGTAGGCCAACTTGGATGGAAATACACGAAGTGGGAGGCGAATGCACATTCAAAAGGATCAACACATGTAAAATAGATGCACATGCAAGAGAGGAAGGCATGTGAGGCACGCATGCAAGAAGACCTAGCCAGGATAGGGTTAGGGTTTTGGTAAGAGAATGTAATGTCTGGTAAGCCAGAGATAGGTATAAATAAGTACCTAGGAGGTCTAGGTAAAGGGGGTGGGGTTTTTAGTTAGGTTGGTTCGGAGTTGGTTGAATACTAGCATGTTCAACCATTAGTAGTATTTGATTGTTGTAAGTCCAATCTAATTTTGTAATATGTTGAGCTAGGGAAAGGGATGAAGGTGGATCTTGAGGGTTAGATCGCAGGCTGAGGATCCTGGTACGATCTAGTCCACCTCATTGTAACATATTTATCTATTTGAGGAATATTTGTAATGCGCGTGGCACTATAGGTTGAATCAAGATAATAAAAGAGAAGGATAGCCAAATCTTTGTGGATGTAGCCCAGGAGGGGTCAACCACGATAGACATGTGTTGTGTGACTGAATGTTATGTATTTTCTTTGATGTTGATGATTATATGTTAGATAAATGAATGAAGGAATCAATTATCTCTGATATCTCACATGCATGAGTAAGAATGACAGTGTAATGAATCTAGATGTATGAAATAGTGAATGATAAAAGGTCAATGAGGTTGATCACACATCCCCATTCATTCCCAGGCTGCAAGCATTTGAGCATTGCAACCACCCATAAGACTATCTCGGGTGAGACTGCGTAGTGCACCTTGTGTACTACATTTCCTTTTGGTTTACCAAGAGGGCCAATAGTTTTAGAGGGCTTTGTTGGAAGCTGGTTCAAATCTAAACCTAGGTCAACTTATGACATTAAAGCAAGATCAAAGTAGATAAAGTGATAACCAACATTAATTAACCCAATTTTAATGTCAGAAAGTGATTACTTGTCTTGCAAGTCATTCCCCAACATCGAAAGTTCATTTCTCATCATCCCAACTTTTAGATATTTTCATCCCGATTCCAATGAGATATTACACGAAGGTGTGCACTCCAACAATATGACCCAAATAACACCTTGAGTGAATTTAATTAATTTATACTCAATAATACCCTTAATTTACAAGAATCATCGGAATGCCACAAAATCAGGAACGAACTATGTGGAAGTGATCCTAATGATGAAATAAGGTGAATGGACTAGGCTAAGCCTCATATAAATCCTCTAATTATCCCAAGCCTCATGTTAACCTCTATTCACCCCACTGGCTAGGCTAACATAGACCCATAAGGTCGCTTCCAACTATAAAGTAGGGGAATCCAAAAATGGGGACATTACATATCCTTCTCTCATTAATGTGTTCAACCTGCTTCAGTTGATCCCACCATATAGCATCTTTTCCATGCAAATGGTATGTGGCAATTCTAGATTCTAGGTTAGATGAGTAGTTGTGCAACTGGAAATACTTCTTGATTCCCAACAACTATGCTTCAACATCATCTTCCCTTTCTCTTTCTCCATTAAAGGATGGTGGGTTAAGATTCCTCAACTCTCCTTGCAATCTGTCCAATTCATGCCTTCTTTGGTTCCTTACATGAGGCACTTATGGACTGCTTATGGAGTCTTCAGATGCATAAACTTTCCTTGATGAATAAGGAGATGATGATGTCTATGAATTCTACTAGCACTTCTTGAATGAACAACTCTTTTGTAGTTATATTTTCTTTCATGATGTTTGTCTTCTTCCTCTTTTCTTGAGTCAGATCCATTATTTTATTTCCTATGCAACTGCGTTAGGATTTTCATCATTTGAGCATTTATTTGATTTTTTTCCCTCATCATCTTCTCATTGTTTTATTTGTAACTATACACTTCTTGATGGATTTTTATTCCCTGTTCTCATCTCATATGCTGTAAGAATTCCATGGAGCTGATCTACTGTGAGTTGGTAAAGTTTTGGTCTATCTTCAATTGTGGAAATCTTGGCATTAGACCTCATAGGAAATGACCTTAAGATATTTTGTACAATAGGTTTGTCTGAAAGTTCTTTTCCTACTGCTCTAATTGATTTAACTACCTCATCTACCTTATGAAGGTATTCAACGATGTTCTCTTCTTCTTTTATCTTCAAATTTTCAAACTGATCTCTGTAGATTTGTAGTTTGGCTTCCTTGACTTTGCTATCTCCTTCATATACAACCTCTAGTTTTTCCCAGATCTCCTTAGCTGACTTACAATGCATTACCTTCACAAATATAGGATTTGTTAATCCTCCTATAATGGCATTGACTGCTCTTTATTTGTCATTGCAAATATTCTTTCCTACAATATCTATGGGTGGAGTAGTTGGTGCAGTGTAACCATCTACAACAGATTTCCAAACATCAAAACCAAGATCCAACATGTAGCTTTTCATTCTTATTTTCCAGAGAGCATAACCACCTTCGTTAAACAATGGTGCTTTGTTGGAATACATTCCCTCTTGTTGATTCATTTCTTTCAGGATCTACCTTCTAGTTATTAGACTGTGTTGAAGGTACTCACTCTGATACCAATTGTTGGAAATACTGGGGGGGGGGGGGGTGAATCAATATTACCTTCTTTTAAACAATTAGTAAGTGATTTTTTATTTTATTAATCACCATGATATATCAACAATGTACTTGTATTTAAAATCAATTATATAAATATAATTAACAAGAATTACAAGGATTATAAAGAATAATCTGAGATTGTGAAGGACACCAATCCTCTTTAGAGAACCAACTCTTGGAGACACAAATACCCTTATTCAGGGCACCAACCCTAGGAAGCACCAACTCCCTTGTTTTAGGGCACCAACCCTAGGAAGCACCAAATCCCTTGTTTTCACACTTTACTTAGTAAAGGATATTAATCCTTCCTTGCTCCTCCCTTCCACCCTCACATCATAAGTATCTTCATATTTCCTTCTTGGAATCTTATTTTTCTTTTGATCTTCTGATATGGACTGCATAGACACTTTATTCTCACCATTCTTTTTTGTTTATATAGTCTTCCAACTGGTGTGAGCTTTGAAGCATTGTGTCTCTTATTTTGAACCATTGCACCTCTTCATTTAAATGATAATATTAATCTTTAAATAACATATTTTTCCTTTTTATTCTTTATTCATAATGCTCATGATTTAACTCTTCTTTAATCATGACTGTGTATCGGTTCATTAGTCTACCTATATCAAATTGTTGTGAATTCGAGTCTTAATCAATTAGTGCTCCCTTCAAACCAAAATTCATGTGAGCGTGAGCTCAAAACCATGAGATTATCCATTCCAAGCATTGTTCTATTAGTGCTTTCCTCTTCTACCCCTATTCTTCTACATGGGATCACATTCAAACATCCGAGGGATTATTTACTTCTAGCCCCTTTAGCTTCTTTACGTTATCACGTGATTGGTGCTGGAACTAGGTTCTTCGATACTTCGTCCTTCGGGACTTCCGACCTTTACATTTATTCAATCCTCCCGGAGTACATTTCGCCAAAGTGAATATATTGTACTCACTAATAGATTGGACGATCAATATTTAATCTTCCGTTGGATGGACGATCTTGGATTATTTGGAGGCTTCAAATAAACTGATGGTCAGGACTTAATCTATAGTTGAGTGGATGGGTCTTGTTCACTTCGGGACTTCAACGTTTTGGGACTCCAGCCTTTGTAGTATTCCAACTCTTTCAAAGAAAATTCTGCCGAAGGGTGTATCAACACTCCCTGCTTGATAACCTTCACATTTCTAGGAGCTAGGACTGTATACTTAGGCACAACGAAGCTCCCACTCTCTATGTATTAGGCTATTCGTGACTCCAGGACTCCGGGATACTCGAACTCTGAAGTAGTTCAATCCTTCCAGAGTGTTTACCTACCAAATAAGTCATAAAGATATGGTGACTGCTTGCTGTCATTTGTTAGTACACCTTACGCTATCCTTCCATTGTACTTGATTGAATGATCGAAATATATTCCGATGGATCTTAGATCAACGACTAACATCAATTCATGACTTCGACCTTCGACGCTTCAGATATTTTAACTGGTAGTAAAAGTTGGATATCCCCATAGGATGTAGTCCCGGAGTGATGTGGCTTGATGATGTCACTATTGACATGGAACTGGATGAGTGGCTTCCATGTGTCACCTTGATTCATGACTTTTTTATAGATAATATGCCAACTATACCTTGACACTTGTCAGCAATCGATTGGGCCACGTGTCATATTTGTCTTCTGCCACATGTGTTCCTCCTGGATCATGGATTTATAATTTGTGGCTTTGGTACTTTGTGGATTTGATATTTTTGGCACTTTTATACCATCCTTCGATCATTTCCGAAGTTCCAAATAGATATATCACCGTATATCTTTCCTTGTCTTGATCTATGACTTCTGTTAACTCTGGGGTTCCGAAGTTCGGGATTTCTTGGTTTATCTGAGCTTTTTATTGTCGGAGTAGGTCAATGCTGGAGTTGACCACCTTCTTCCTTTTATCACGATCTAGTGGTTTCAATATTCATTCCAAATCAATGGTTGACAAGATTTCCTTTCTCTTCCTCTGATTCAATGGTCGACGAGAGTTCGCGACTTCAGGGTTTCGGCCTTCGGGTAAACTTACATGTTTCAAACTCCTTTTCGTCAAAGTGGTTGGCGCCGGAGTTGACCACCTTATTTCCTTTAGTGTGATCTGACGATTGATATTTAATCCTTCCCAACCTATGACTTTACCTCGATCTAATGATCATGGATTGTCCCGAATTAAGAATGAACGACTCCTGTAACTCAATCTTTTACAAAAGGATTTTTCTGTGTAGGGTCGAGCTTCTACGCGACCTGATATGTTATTTCTCTAGATCTTTGATCTCATCACCTGCACTCTATTGACATCAATGTAAAATATCATACCATTGTATCCAATAGGTCCATCTACCCAAGTGAGGGTGGTCCTACAAGTGATTTCCAGGGAATGAAAGGAAAATGCAATGAATTGAAGGGAGTTAAACTATCCTAAATTCCTGGGATATTTAGGCTTGAAGGAGACCCATATATATTAATAAAATAGGTTATCCATGGTGAATTCCTACTCATAATTCAACAAATACCAAATCATAATGGTGCTCAGGTAATTGAGACAAATGTGTGGAAATTTGTAAGAACAAAGAAATGATTAATTCTTCTTGGAAAAATGACTTTTGGGTGAAGTATCAAAGTAATAAATTATGAGGATATGAACTACTTGGGGGGGGATAGAGTTACCCCTCCCACTAGGATGAACATGGGGACTTTATGGAAAGTGTGGTGTCACCAATATATTGTATAGAGTAGAATGTTTCAATATATGGTATTGATTATTGACTATATGCCATATGCAGATATTGCATCAAAGAGGCTAGTAGGATAGACTTCCTAATGAACGAGAGGAGATTCTACCTAACTTGGACCATTCGGGCCTAGGAATAGGGTGGATAGTGATCAAATCTAAAATTGGCTAGAGGGTCTATCATTCCCCCAAGCATGAGATCCCCCATCCCATGGGTAGGTGGGGATGATTCCCCCTACCGTGTGTATATGTATCATGCCACGAATTACATACATATGCATATGCACTATGGTTGAAATTTTGGAAAGGAAAAGGTGGACTGCTAATATCTTATTAACATATGATTAAGAGGGACTCAAATTATAGGTTTGCAAATAGGTTAGAATGTCACCATACCAAGGGTCATCTGTGGATATGGTGAAAAAATGATCATCAAGAAAACATTTTGATTCAACAACATATTGGTTGGAGGGATTAGGATGCTATGGTAAAAAGTAGGAATGTTGATGCATATTTTCCCAAGGGTAATTTGGTGCAGTAAGGGAGTCCAAAATTTCTTCATCATAATGAAAGACTGGTATGTGAGAACCTTCACTACCAGATGAGGCGGTGGAAGATGGGGAATTGAACCCATTACTAACACCATGGGAGTGAGAGACATGGTTCACATATGCTACATATACAGAGGTAGACTAAATATTAGTGGATGAAATCTCCACTGATGTTGATACCGAAGATACATGAGACATACAACATATGCTATGATGTAAATGAGAAGAAAATGGAACATTGTATGATGCTATAATGAAAATTAGAAGAAAATGGAACATTCTTCGACATTTTTGATCCCGTGGAAGTTGAAAGGTACACGATTTACATGGAATTGTCATTG
>JZKD02S1772075.1:542528-566367 GCA_000966675.3 Picea glauca
CATGGTGATGAATTTGAAGAAAATGAATAATGATGATTCAAATGAGATTGATCCACAACTGATTGGATCACTGATGTATCTGGTTAACACCAGATTTGATTCATGTTATGCAGTGAATGTACTTAGTCATTCCATGAGTCAACCGAGACAGACTCAGTGGATAACAACAAAACATGTATTGAGATATCTACGAGGCATAGTTAGATATGGCCTGAGATATGCCTCTAGTGTGGACTTGAGTTTGCAGGGATATACCAATGCGGATTGGTCGAATGAAGTGGACCGAAGGAGCAAATCTAGTTGTTGTTTTACTGTGAAGTTTTCCATGGTTTCCTAGTGCAATAGGAAACAAATCTCTGTGGCCTTGAGTACCATTGGAGCAGAGTATATAGCATTGAGCGTGTGAAGCAGTGTGGATTCAAAAGCTTCTAACGGATTTACCTGATTATGAGATGGATTCTATGATGATAACTAGAGATGTGTGAAGATCTTTGAGAACCCTGTGATAGATCAAAACACGTTGAGATAAAATATCATTTTTAGAGACATGATGCAAAGGAAAGAAGTACACGTGCAATACCTTCCTACACATGAGCAGATTGCAGACATATTCACCAAACTGGCTTGGTGAAGAATACCTCTCTAGTTGAGAGGGAGTTCTGATGACTATAACCAAGATAAAATTTCGAGTACTTTCGTGCGAGACTTGGCCTGATGGAGAATGCCTCCCTAGATGAGAGGGAGTGTTGATGATTATAGTTGCGTGAGACATCCTCCACATACATGAGAGAGAGCCCCTGAGATGGGTGTGTGGTTTCTATTTGAGATAGAGCTGGAACATAGAGATGGAATCCTCCTTATAGAGAGTTGAGAAGAACTCTAGATGATTCTCCTATGTAACACAGTGAGAAAGGAGATCTGTTGAGTTTGACGTGCTTGTGGATTAGCACAAGGTGACCGTGTGAATTGCCATGAACTGGGTGCATCGTTATGAGAAAAATATGAAGACAATGCATTAGCCTCCTCTGAGCAGAGAGTTGAGATGATGAACTCCAGATGAATCTCTTGTGTAATGCAGTAGGAAAGAGGATTTGTTGAGTGGATTTGTCTGTGGATGAGCACAGGTGAACGTGATCCTAGTGGCTAAGCACTAGTGAGTGTGGTTCTCCTGTGAGATGCAATGAGATAGAGATATGAACATCCCTATGGATGTGCCCCTAGTGGCTGAGAACTAGTGGGTGTATGATATCCCTTGCTATATTGTTCAAGAGTCAGACTTACCTGTAACCCTAATTGTAATGTAAAGGGTACAGGTCGACCCCACCTTAATGTAAAAGATAATTAATGTAAAAGATAATTAATCTGGTAATTATTAATTATAATGTGAGTTAGAGAGGTCGGCCCTATTGTACCAAAAGAGACTTTTGTTGACAGGTTCAGTCTAATATAAGTAAAGGTAAATTCCCCATTGAGGATTCATATCTGAAGTGTGAGTTTGGAAATTTTAGCAAGTACATCTTCTTGGGAAAAGTGCACACATCTCTTGGGCACTAGTCTTCTAGGGTTTGTGAGCACCCTTTTGTGTGCTAGGTGTTTATGGTGGCGAAGGTCATTCTCTTGAAGAATATAGCAAAGGATTGGCTGGGTTTTCTTCCCTTGTTGAGAAGGGTTTCCCATGATACTTCTTGTGTACTTATGCATGGTGTTTCTTCTCATTATTTTGGTTGCTACAACAAATTGTCTATGTTTTAAGTAAAATGCTAAAATGGAATGAACTTCATGCTTAAGCCTAGCTTATTGAAAAATCAACAAAGTTTAGGGTCGATAAATTTAACGACCAAAACTACCAGTTATGGAAGATGTAGATGGAAGATTATTTATATCAGAAGAATCTATTCCTACCATTAGGTGGAATAGAAAAGAATTCAACTACCATGAAGGATGAAGAATGGGAGGTTCTTGACAGAAAGACACTAGGAATGATACGACTGATCCTAGCAACTTCGGTGGCTTTGAATATTTCAAAAGAAAAGACAATGAAGGAGCTGATGGACACATTGGCTAAACTGTATGAAAAACCCTCGGTGTCCAATAAGGTAATTCTAATGAAGAGATGATTTAATATGAAGATGTCAAAAGGTGGGCCTGTTGTAGATCATTTAAATGAATTTAATATGGTTTCTAATCATCTAAGTTCTGTAAAATTGGACTTTGATGATGAGGTCAGGGATCTTCTAATCCTTTTCTCATTGCCAGAAAATTGGAATGGCTTGGTCATGGATGTAAGTAACTCTGTATCTAGTTCAAACACTCTAAAATTTGATGATGTTGTTGGTGTTATCCTTAGCGAGGAAATGCGATGGAAAAACATAGGTGAAACATCAGGTAATGCATTCAACATGGAGAACAAGGGGAAAAAAATGATAGAGGAAAGGGCTCAGGGAACTGTGGGAATTCTAGGAAGGGCCGATCCAAATCTAGACTGGGAAAGATAGAGTGATGGAATTGTGGGAAGAAAGGACATTTGAAGAAATATTGTAGAGCTCCAAAGAAAAAAAGAGATGGACAATAAGAGAAAAATCAAGAAGAAAATGTAACAGGTGATGTGTCACAAGATGCTTTGATTCTTTCTGTAGATAATATTTTTGAGTCTTGGGTGGTAGATTCAGGGGATTCATTTCATGCCACACCCCATAGGAAACATTTTCTAGATTATTTTCAAGGTGATTTTGGATAGGTTCATTTGGGTGATGATGCACCATGAAAAAATGTTGGAATGGGTAAGGTACAAATAAATAAAAAGAACGGAAACCAATGGTTATTGAAAGAGGTAAGACATGTACCATATCTAAGGAAAATTCTAATTTCAATAGGGAAGTTTGAAAGTGAAGGTTGTATATCTATATTTATAGATAAGGTGCGGAAGGTCACCAACGGAACACCGGTGATAGAAAAAGGAGAGAAGGTAGGTACATTGTATTTAAGTATTGGTAATACTGATTCTTCTATCTCTTTAGCTTCTATAGGAGTGGATACAACACTATGGCATCATAGGCTTTGACACATGAGTGAGATGGGGATGCAGATACTTCACAAAATAATTTTTTTTCCAGATCTTAAACAAATTGATTTGTATTTTTGTGAGCATTTTGTTTATGGAAAACAAAAAAGAGTCAGATTTCTCAGAGTTGGAAAAGAAAAGAAGTGTGAAAGGTTAGGTCTTATGCATATAGATGTATGGGGACCAACTCATGTATCATTCCTTGGTGGCTCTCGTTATTATGTTACTTTTATTGATGATACAACTAGAAAAACTTGGGTTTATTGCATTCGACAAAAATCTGATGTTTTTGACACTTTTAAGAAATGGAAAGCTTTGGTTGAGAATGAGATAGGAAAAATGTTGAAGTGTCTCAGATCAGACAATGGAGGTGAATATTGCAACAAGGAGTTTGATGATTACTGTTCATACCATGGGATTCGTAGAGAGAAAACAATTCCAAGAACACCATAATAAAATGATGTGTCAGAAAGGATGAACAAGACAATCATGGAGCATGCAAGGAGTATGATATTGCATGCAGGGTTGCCCTTATAGTTTTGGGAAGATGTTGTAAATATTGTTGTTTACTTAATAAATAGAGGACCTTCAAGATCTTTGGATGGTGGCATGCATGGACAGATAAAAATGTAAACTATTCATTTCTGAAGACATTCAGTTGTGAAGCATTTGTCCATATTGATAGAGAAAATAGAACAAAACTTGAACAAAAATCCAAGAAGTATACCTTTATTGGATACCATGTTAATGATTTTGGTTATTTCTTATGGGATTATGAAAATCACAAAATCATTAGGAGTAGAGATGTCATATTCAATGAGAAGGTCATGTACAAAGATTAGTTGCAGGGAAAGAAAAACTAGAATACATAGTGCTTGATGAGATCTTTGAAAAATAAATTCCAAAGGTACCAGAAATTCAAAATGTACAACAACAAGAGAAACATGTACCTAAAAATCCTACAAGTGTTTTTAGAAGATCTACCAGGTTAAGTAGACCCCCTGGACAATACTCTCTTTCATTGTATTATTTATTGTTGACTGATTCTGGTGAACCAGAAATTTATGAAGAGGCAATGCAGGTAGAAACTAAAAAGAAGTGGGAGAAAGGCATGAAAGAGGAAATGGATTCCTTGGTAAATAACCAGAATTGAGACTTGGTTAGTTTCTTGTAGGAAAAAGAGCATTGTAGAATAAATGGGTTTACAAGTTGAAGGAAGAAGATGGAGGAAAAAAGTGGTACAAGGATAGACTTGTTGTAAAGGGGTTTGAACAAAAGAAAGGTATATAATTTGATGAAATATTTTCTCCTGTTGTTAAGATGAATTCAATTAGGACTATTTTAATTCTTGTGGTAGTAGAAGATTTGCATCTTGAACAATTAGATGTAAAAACAACTTTTCTCCATGGGGATTTGGAGGAAGAGATTTATATGCAACAACCACACGAAAATTTGGTATGCAAGCTGAATAAAAGCTTGTATGGCCTAAATCAAGCTCCAAGGAAGTGGTATTTGAAGTTTGACAGGTTTATGACATAACAAGGTTATAGTAGATGCCATTTTAATCACTGTGTTTATTTTAAAAGGCTAGAAAATGGAAGCTATATTATCTTGCTATTGTATGTAGATGCCATGCTTGTTGCAGGGTCTAATATGCAGGATATAAATGTACTCAAGAATAAATTATATAATTCATTTGCGATGAAGGATTTGGGTGCTACAAAGAAAATCCTTGGTATGCGAATAACAAGAGACAGGAAAAACCACAAATTGACATTGTCTCAGGGTGAGTACATAGAGAAGGTGTTGGAGAGGTTTAGAATGCAGAATGCAAAACTAGTTAGTACACCTTTGTCCAATAATTTAAAATTAACTAAGGAAATGTGTCCCAAGAAACAAGAGGAGATATAATGCATGTCTAGGGTCCCTTATTCATCAACAATTGGCAGCTTGATGTATGCGATGGTTTTCACAAGACCAAATATTCCACATGCAATGGGAGTTGTGAGTAGGTATATGAAAAATCCAGGTAAAGAACATTGGGAGGCAGTAAAGTGGATTCTTAGGTATTTGAGAGTTACTACTACTCATGGATTATGTTTTGGAGGTTCAAACATTGTTCTACGGGGATATGTTGATTAAGATATGGCAGGTGATAAATATAGTACGAGCAGCACCACAGGGTATGTTTTTACTGTAGGTGGAACAACTGTAAGTTGGATTTCAAAACTACAAAATATTGTTGCACTTTCAACAATGGAAGCAAAGTATGTTGCTTCTACAGAGGCTAGTAAAGAGATGATTTGGTTACATAGGTTTATGGAGGAATTGGGAAAGAAGCAGGAGAATGGTAGTTTGTATTGCGACAACGAGAGTGCCATTCATATTGCTAAGAACTCAACCTTCCATTCTAATACTAATCATATACAAATCAGGTACCATTTCATATGATCCGTCTTGGAAGATGGACAATTGAAGTTGGAAAAGATACATACTAGCCAGAATCCTGCAGACATGTTAACAAAGGGAGTAACTAGGGAGAAACTGAGTTCTTGCTCAGTTTCAGTTGGTATTCAAGCATGAAGGTGAAGATGATAAATTTTCCAGGTCCAAGGTCGGTCATATTCCAACAGGTAGAATAATAGTGGAGTTGTTGTGATCAGTCTCCAAGTGGGAGATTGTTGGTTGTGGAGCCTGATTATCTTCCTGATTCAGATGTTTGTTTCGGTCGTGCTTGGACTCCATTCCCTAACGAGGGGGGAGGGGATGACAATTTTTGTAGCCCCCCCTAGTGGGGGATTTGGGGGAAGCACCCCCGAAGCAAAATATTGAGGAAAATTGCCTTGTAAAATATTGTAATTTCATAGTCACTCTGGATCGTTCATTATAAGGTCACAGATCTAACGGTGGAAGTTATTTTAGGTTTTTTTTCCATAAAAGGAAACCCTCTTTTATAAGGGACTTGTATTATGGTTGTGTATGTGTGTGAATATTATATTATGAGAGAGGATATTGTGAGAGAAAGAAGAGGAAGTTACAACGGGTTTGCTGTAGGTTGTATCTATAACCTCAATATATATGAGCACTTACTTACCTACTAATTGGATGGGATAGTTATCATACAACCCTTCTAGTTGAGAGGGTTGGCCATCATACACATAAAGATAAATTATATATTTGATAAGTTCCAGAGATCCTAACTTCTTTCAGAACTGGGAAAACATCACACATGTAGATGATCCTTCATCAATGATATATTGATGAATAATGACATTCTTAATGGAAACTGGAAGTTGAAATATGAGAGGGGTAACTAAAAGGGATAAACTTTGTCGATATAAAATGTGATCATCTTGTCATTTGAAGGATCAACGACACCCAAAGAAAAAAATAAATCCTTCTATTGTGATGGACATGTTTGTAGGACTTCTAAGGATGACATCATTGTAAGGGACTAAGATAAGTCATCTGATATGCTATAGTTATGGGCTTCATGTGCATGAGAGTTAGGGGAATACTATCGTAATGGAACCTTGGGAGGTAGGTCCACACTTGGGAAAGGAATATGTAAAGGTACATTAGTGGATGAAGGAGGATCAAAGTAGTTAGTAGGTTGTTCTTTAGGGGGCATACTATACTGACAGGATCAAGTAGTCAGGTTGACACCGAGAGAGTCCAAGTGGAGAATCCCATTGCCAAGAGGGTTGGAAGGGGGAGTTGGTTCAGGAGGAGTGGCCTCTCGGGTGGAAAAAATTCCTTGTGTTGGAAAATGGTTTCTCAAAATAACTAATTGTGAAAATTAAGCTGGATTAGGTTGACTGTTAGCTCACTTAGCAGCCTCATCTACTTCCCATAAAAAACACATCTTAGGTAAGATCATACACTCATGGGTATAATGTCCATAGACACCGCAACTAGAATAAGGTTTATTGGTGAGAAGGTTAAGATTCTTCCCTATTTAGGTTGGGGATCATTACCTTGTCCTTGAGTTGTTGTATGTTGGTTTCCCCCAACATTGGTATTAATTTGTTGGTTTTGATTTCCTTGGTTTTGGTTATTCTTCTTTCCCTTATCCTTGTTCTTCTTTTTATTCTAATTTGGGGGGTGGTTGGGTGCATTTTATTGTGTGTAAACTTTACCCTAAGGAGGGGGTGTAGGTTTACCAATAGGGATTTTGGATACCATGATTGGAGGAACCATGACAAATGGCATAGGGATAGGGAAAGGATAATACAAATTCATAGTGGGCCCACCATAAGAGGAACTAGTACAAGTAGGTCCATGCGCATGTGGATGTGTATGGGGTGGAATATACAAAGTGCTAGTTCCTTCTTGAGACGATGAGTGAGATGGATCCTAAGGGGGATTAAGATATCCAAAAGAGGTGATAACCCCTCCATAAGGGTTACCATATCCACTAGTTCTAGGGGGATCAAGGTGTGTATATGTATGAGACATAGATTCTACAAGGCCATTGATTACATGGGATGTCTCCAATGTATAAAAACCACTTGAGAGAGAGTGGGGGGGCATTGGGAAAGATGGTATATAGATACCCTGATTGGGAATAGATAATATCATACTATTGTGCCTTTTGGATGGCTTCCTCCTCACTAATATGCATGGTCATGGATAGATACTTAACAATGGGAGGAAGAAGGGATATCAATAACTATTCCATAAGGAATCAATCATTTATATCAATTTTACACAAGCCACATATTCTACGCCATTCATGGATGCGATCTGTGATGTGGGTGGATTTAGTCTGATGAAAATTGGTCAAAATTTCAATTCCTACGTCATGGTGGACTGGAAGCTGGAAGAAAATTAAAAAGGAGTTTTCTATGGATGCAAAGTATGTATGAGTATTACTTGGTTGGTCTATGTAACATTTGGTAGGAACACTCATTAGAGAATTGAAACAAACTCAACCAAAAAAAATATTTTGTTATGGAGTTGGAGGAACAATGAAGGTGGAAGGACATGATATAGTTAGAGGGGTCCTCTCTAGGTTTTCCCTCAAAATAATAGATGGGTTGATGTCTTTTCCTACTAGGGACAAGAGTCAACCTCCTAGGGTATTCTTGTAAACAATTATCAATATCCCCTCTTCGTTTTTATAGAGGTGGTACTCCTCTTTATCACTCAAATTTTCAATATACACATCCAAACAAAATATTTAACATTCATAATATCTACACCTGTGAGTGGACAAGGTGGAAAAGTAATTGGAAAGATAGCAAAAAAATTATAGAAGAAAAACAATAATCTCACTCTAAATAATCACATCCATTCATTTAAGGATGATTAGCAAATGATGACACCATACAGACATTTGATGAACTTGGTTGGGTAAATAGTAATGGAGGGCCATAATACCCACCAAGTAATTATGAGTATTTATAGAATCTAGGGATAATGTCAAAAGAGAGGTAACCATTTGGTTCCCATCCAAGGAAGGGACAAAACTGTTAGGATTATGTTGAGCATTAGGATTATGTTGAGCACTTACTTACCTACTAATTGGATGGGATAGTTATCATACAACCTTTCTAGTTGAGAGGGTTGGCCATCATACACATAAAGAGAAATTGTATATGGGATAAGTTCCAGAGATCCTAACTTCTTTCAGAACTGGGAAAACATCACACATGTAGATGTTCCTTCATCAATGATATATTGATGAATAATGGCGTTATTAATGGAAACTAGAAGTTTAAATATGAGAGAATGGGGTAACTAAAAGGGATCAACTTTGTCGATGTAAAATGTGATCATCTTGTCATCTGAAGGATCAATGACACCCAAAGAAAAAAATGAATCCTTCTATTGTGATGGACATGTTTGGAGGACTTCTAAGGATGACATCACTGTAGGGGAATGAGATAAGTCATCTGATATGATATAGTTATGGGATTCATGCACATGAGAGTTAGGGGAATACTATCATAATGGAACCTTGGGAGGTATTTCCACACTTGGGAAAGAAATATGTAAAGGTACATTAGTGGATGAAGGAGGATCAAAATAGTTAGTAGATTGTTCTCTAGGGGGAATACTATACTGACGAGATCTAGTAGCCAGGTTGACACCGAGAGAGTCCAAGTGGAGGATTATGTAATTCCCATTGCTAAGAGGGTTGGAAGGGGGAGTTAGTCTAGGAGGAGTGGCCTCTCGGGTGGAAACAAGTACTTGTGTTGGAAAAGGGTTTCTCAACATAAGTAATTGTGGCAAAGAAGGTGGAGTGGGTTGACTGTTATCTCTCTTAGCGGCCTCATCCACTTCCCACAAACAACACATCTTAGGTAACAACATACACTCATGGGTATAATGTCCGCAGACACCACAAATAGAAAAAGGTTAGTTGGTGAGATGGTTAAGATTCTTCCCTTGTTTAGGTTTGGGATCATTACCATGTCCTTGAGTTGTGGCAGGTTGGTTTCCCCCAACAATGGTATTAATTTGTTGGTTTTGATTTCCTTCGTTTTGGTTATTCTTCTTTCCCTTCCCCTTGTTCTTATTTTTATGCTAATTGGGGGGGGGTTGGGTGCATTTTTTTGTGCATACAATTTCCCCTAAGGAGGGGGTGTATGTTTACCAACATGGATTTTGGATACCATGACTGGAGGAACCATGAAAAATAGCATAGGGCTAGGGAAAGGATAATACAAATTCATAGTGGGCCCACCATAAGAGGAACTAGTACAATTAGGTCCATGCACATGTGTATGTGTATGGGGTGGAACATATGAATTTCTAGTTCCTACTTGAGATGGAAAGTGAGATGTATCCTAAGGGGGGTTAGGATATCCATAAGAGGTGATAACCCCTCCATAAGGGTTACAATATCCACTATGTCTAGGGGGATCATGGTGTGGATAGGTAGGAGACAAATATTCTATAAGGCCATTGATCACATGGGATGTCTCCAATGTAGAAAATCCACTTGAGAGAGAGTGAGGGGGCATCGAGAAAGATGGTATATAGATACCTTGATTGGGCATAGATAAGATCGTACTATTTTTCCTTTTCAATGACGTCCTCCTCACTAATATGCATGGTCATGGATACATCCTTAGCAATGGGAGGAAGAATGTATTTCAAGAACTATTCCATAAGGAATAAATCATTTATATTTTATTTAGACAAGCCACATATTCTACGCCATTCGTGAATATGATCTATGATGTGGGTGGCTTTAGTCTAATGAAAATTGGTCAAAATTTCAATTTCTTTGTCATGGTGGATTGGAAGCTGGAAGAAAGTTAAAAATGACTTTTCTATGGATGCAAATTAAGTATGGGTATTACTTGGTTGGTCTATGTACCATTTGGTAGGAATACTCATTAAAGAATTGAAACAACCTCAACCTAACCAAATCTTCTGTTATGGAGTTGGAGGAACAACAAAGGTGGAAGGACATGATATGGTTAGAGGGATTCTCTCTAGGTTTTCCCTCAAACTTAGGGATGTGTTGATCTCTTTTCCTATTAGGGACAACAATCAACCTCCTAGGGTATTCTTGTAAATAGTTATCAAGACCCCCTCTTAGTTTTTATAGAGGTGGTACTCATCTTTATCACTCAATTTTTCAATATACTCATCCAAACAAAATATTTAACATTCATAACATCTACACCTATGAGTGGACTAGGTGGAAAAGTAACTGGAAAGATAGAAAAAAATTATAGAAGAAAGATAAAAACCTGACTGAAAATAATCACATCCATTCATTTAAGTAATGAGTAAAAATATTTGAAGCAAGACTCATGGACATAAAATAAGATTGATGGTCCAAAAATCAAAGAGATTTAAATGATTTCATTCATTTAAAATCACAAGATGCATAGGATAAACATATACAAGATATCCTTCTTATATAAAAGTAAAAAACCACAAATGTTATGAACTCCTGGAATATCTCTCCGCGAGAGTGAAACATATTACAAATTGATGTTCAAGCTCGAATAAAGTGTTTTCCTATCACATAACACAATGTTCTTGAGAATTAAATGATTAAAAGAAATGAATTTGTCTAAATAGATTGGGATGTGGCTACCGTGAACCAAATAAAATAGTAGCAGTAACCTAGAAGAAGGAAAGAAATGCAATCGGGAATAGACTTTACAAGTAAATAGTAAACCAATAAAGCTAAATGATTCACATAATAGGAAGAAACAAGGGAAACATTTCGAAAAATAAATACACTCACAAAAATAGCAATCGAATGATGGATGGATGGATGTCTCTCCCTTTTGGTGTCTGGGTCTTCACATATATAACTAGAGTTCAAAATTTCCTAGTGTAACCACTTCTTGGTAGTTACTCTAGATTAGTTATTTGTGTTAACAATATTTTGAGCCAATCTTTGATGTAGTCCTTCATTGACAGAACCGTGATGTACCGCTTTATCCGGAGAGAGAATATTCCATCTTCTATTGCTTTAAAATCATATTCTAACTATTGTATTGATGCCAGATGGTATTCATTATCATTTACAAAGGTAACTAACCATCATTTGATTTGTTCTTGTGGAAAATTAGTGAGGTTGTCAAACTCACTGGCCCATGAATTTTTTATAATGTTCAACTCTGCCTCTAGTTTATTTTTGGTTAAAAGCACATACTATCTTACTAATTGTGGACCCTCAAGATATTTAACTATTTCAAGTGATTTTAAGAATAAGTTGATTCTTTTATCATCAATATTTGTACAATTGACAATTGAATATCGTAGCATTTGTATCCTCACAAACCATCCTACTTTCACTTGTTTTATTCTGTGATATGAAGGTGGATCCTATTGATTCCTATTGAAATCACTTAAATTTGATACCCATGCAATAAAGGTACTTAAAGAATATTTATAAAATAATTAATTATTATCCAAATCCTTTTTCAAATACTCAACAAAAGAAGTAATTAACCATGACAAGTTCTCAAATTGGTACTAACTTCCCAAGATTTTGAAATGACACTAAGTCACTTATTGATATTTTTTGTGACATACATTCTTATTCCGCTCATAAATTTAGTGTCCTTCTTCACTAGTTTCGATTTCCTTGGTATATCCTGTGACATTTGGTATGGAATAACGATGGGAAATTTTTATGCAAACAAAGGTTTAGGACTCAAGGCTTCCTATAGTTTTCTTATTCTTTTCTTTAACTTGATATTTTATAGCTCATGCTTTGAGATTAAGTATGCATTAGCATATCTTGTGATAAGGTTTAATTCGAGGAGTCCCGAAGGTACGACTCTTGAAACGTCCACTTATGGATTCCACTTTTGAGTTATCTTCTCGTCTTTGATGTGAATGTGATCTATTTTCAATTTTCTTTCCTCCTATTTGTATTGGGAATTATGCAATGTCAACGATTTCTATTTAAAATTAGTTGGTCCCTATTGGTCCACTCCTCTGTTATTTTCTGACTAACAACAATATGAAATGCCTCCAAGTCAAGCACATTGGTGCTATCAACTTCCATATCAACAATATATCATGGCCCTTTAGATTTCTTTGAGCCTTTCTTACTCAAACTTCTCTTTGTTTTAGGCTGTGAAACAAAATGTGTCTTTTTGACATTATCATGAGGAGGGTAATCTTTTTCATCTCCCTCAAAAAATCTCTCATTATTCTCTCCTTTTCTTATATTTGTCTCTTGTTTCTTTTGGGCAGAGGAAGAACTCCTATGTTGATGGGGGGCGGAAGAACATTGAACATTGGTTGCACTTTTACCTCTCAAAATTATTCTATTTTTCTGACGTTGAGCATTTGAATTGACTTCAGTAGCCAAATCATCATTGAATATTTGTTTTTCTTTCTTCCTAGGGGTATTAGGGTCATTTCAAAAATTCCTTCTGCAACCCTTATGAAATGATTGTTATATCTCATTGAAGGTAAATGTTTAGAAAATAACCCTTTAGGTTCAAAAGCTTTGAGAGGTTCTACTTCCTTTAGGTTAAATGATTTCAATGTTTCAGAAACTTATATCAAATGGTATGAACTTCTTATTGTTACATTAGCTATGCTAAAAGGTAGGGAAATACATTGTCTTTTTCTTTCTTTTTTTTAATAAAAAAGGGAGGCCCATGTTTTGTATTTCTTGTAGACCTTGAAAACAAGCTACCGGTCAGATACAAAAGTAGGGAAAATAAATGGTATTCCCTCAAATCCATACAACCTAATGTAAATATAATCTTCCTAAAATACACAAATTCATTTTCCCTTAAGGAAATCCTTTGCTTGTGTTATTCTTGCATGTACTGCTCCAATTAAAATGTTTCTAAACTTCTTAAGAAACTCATCTTGGATAAGAAAAAATTGAAATGGGGGCTTGTGCTTCCATAGTATGAGGTACCAAAATTGAACTGGCTCATTCTCAACATTTAGATTACCCCTCAAGGGTAATCACTCAAACATGTTACAATAAACCGCTGCTAGGACCAAATAAGATAACATGAAAAATTTCTAGGTTTTCAAATAATTGGCTAGTTGGTATGTGTTGGAGATATTACACACTCACCTAGGTAATTATTTTCCTAAGGTTGATAGTCCAATGTTGAGAATGTTTCCTTAAATGAGAATATTCTTTCTAGAGAATATTCCACTACAAAATAGGGCGCTCCTCTTCAATTCAAATTCAATTACACTCAATTACACTTAGTTAGACTAGTGGAAGTCACTCGTGCATGACAACCTTGGATTTATCACCAGTAGTTGCATGTGTTTCTCTCATTTCCACACATGTGACTTAGTTAACTAATGATGACATGGATCAATTAACTAGGACTAGGTGGTAGTGCACTCCAGTGTCTGTCAGTGAGTGTCTAGATCTCTCTAGATCACTAATATGGTGCATTAGTTACTCATATAGCCTATATCTATTGCAAATTGTTCACCTTTTGAGTGTGGAATATAGTGAATACAATTCTATTGATTCTTTTCTCTCATCTCTTCTCTCCTTCTCTCTTGTTGTCTTATTCATTCAGAATAAAAGGTTACATGCCTAACCTTAGTCTACACCTAAGACACAATCGACATAATACCTTATTGCTTTAAAAAAGAACAACTCTATAGCCAATTCCAGTTTACATTTGCATGACCAACAACCTCTACGATTATTGATTAGCAATTATCCTTTACAACATTACAAAATGCCTTTTTTATAGGTTTTACAATAGGCAAAAATCTAAATAAAAGGTGCTAAAAAATATTTATAGATCCACTCATATCATTGGATACAAATCCCACGAATATTGGGATTTTGTTACATTCGACTAGCAAGTTGGATTACGAATCGACTACCAGTCAACCTTCATTTGGTCTTCAGTCAGTTTCCACATGCCCGCCTGTCGACCTATTGTTAGTTGACCTCTTCAAATTGTTGTCGATGTCTTCAACTTCTACTTTACCTGGTTGAACCGCCTCGACCTTTGACTTGTTGTCGATATATTCTACTTCGAATTTACCCAGTTGAACCACCTTGACCTTTGACTTGTTGTCGATGTCTTTGAATTTGACTTTACTCCGTTGAACCACCTAGACCTTCGATTGTCAGTCAATCCACCTAGACTAGACTTACAATGCAAAGAATATAACAACCCAACATTCTCCCACTTTTTGTTTTCTTTTCTGAAACTAGGAGATCTATGAACTCTTGTTCACAGACCCAGGGAATCAATGCCCATTGCCTCTTTGCTATGTTTTCCAACATGTCTACTTTCTCCAGCAACACCTTTTTCCTTTCCACCATGTCTCTCACGAAATGGTATTGTACATCAATGTGATTAGTCTTAGAATGATAAGCTGGGTTCTTTGCCAATCATATTGCTCTTTGAATTTCACAACTTATATTCATAGATTTTTACTAAAACCCGATTCTTGAACACAAACTTTGCAATCATATTGCTTCTTTACTTCCATGGGTGGCTGCCATGTATTCAACTTCTTTTGTTGACAAGGCTATGACCACATGTTGCTTACTCATCCAGCTGATTTCTCCATTGAACATCTTGAACACATATCTATTGGTAGACCTTCAGAGATCCAGATCTCCACCATAGTCGGCGTCAACAAAGCCATGTAAATTTAATTCACTATCATCTCCATATTTTCCTTGGTAGCATATATCATAATCTTTTGTGCCACACAAATACCTAAATACTCTCTTGACAACTGTCCAGTGTTCCTTTACAAGTGTTAACATGTATCTTCTCAACACTCCCACTGCATGGGAAATGTCTGGTTGAGTCCAAACCATCGCATACATTAGACTACCAACAACACTTACATATGGAACACATGCCATGTCATGTATTTCCTCCTATGTCCTTGGACACTGTTCAGTAGTTAGCATTGCTCCCACAGGATTTGGCACCTTCATAGGTTTGTAATCCTGCATGTTGAAACATTTCAAAATTATTTCAATATACTTCTTCTGGTTCAACCATAACTTTCTAGCTACTCGATCACTTGATCTCCATTCCCAAAATGAAGTTTCATAGCACCGATATATTTCATGTTGAACTTGGAGTATAACTGCTTCTTCACCTCCTTTATTGTGTTCATGTTGTTTCCAATCAACAACATGTCATCGACATACAATGCTACATATATGAAACACCCACCTTCTATTTTGGAATATATGCAGTGATCGACTTTGCTTCTCACAAACCCCAAACTAAGGATGTATGTGTCGAACTTTTGGTACCACATCCTTGGTGATTGATTTAGACCATAAAGGGATATTTTCAGTTTGCACACAAAGTATTTCTTTCCCTTTACTACAAATCCTTCAGGTTGTTTCAAGTAGATTTATTCTTCCAGGTCCCTGTGTAGGAACATTTTCTTTACATCCATCTATTCTATTTATAGATAGAATGTTGTAGCCAGAGACATTATTACTCTAATGGAAGTTAATTTTGCAACAGGAGAATAAATCTCACTGAAGTCGACTCCTTAGAATTGGGAATATACTTTCTCTACGAATCGAGCTTTGAATTTCTCGACTTGACCTGATGCGTTCATATTCTTCTTGAGTACCCATTTTCTACTGACATATTTATTCCACTAGGTAATTCAACTAAGTCCCATGTATCATTCTTGTGCAAGGATTCCATCTCTTCGACCATGGAGTCCTTCCAAAGTTTTCCCTTTGCTGAGTTGACTGCCTCCCCGACCGACTTGGGCTCATCATCGATGGAAGTTAACACAAATGCAGAATGAAAGTCAGGAGGACTATGCCTTTCGACTAGTTTTCTTACTCGTTTTGACCTCCTTACAACCGGGGTCAATTTTTCCACCTCTTCTTATGATTCACTCAACTCATCTGAATTATCTTATTCATTCTTCAGTTCAAACCACACCTTCTCTAGATTATTCTCTATTTGAACCATTTATTCAGACTCAGACTTCCTTTCGACTTCTCTAAAGACCACATCTTGACTGTACACTGTTTTCCTTGATTCAATATCCCAAAGCTTATATCCTTTCATTCCTTCTTTGTATCCAATGGAAATACACTTGTTTTCCTTCTTGTTCAACTTTCTCCTCTTTTCCTTGGGAACATGCACAAATGCATCACATCCAAATACTTTGAGATGTGATATTGAAGGATTCTTACTAGACCATACCTCATGTGGAGTCGTGTCAAGTAGAGCCGATGAAGGAGACATATTCAATAGATATTTTGCAGTGTCGAATGCCTCTACCCATAATTCTTGTGCGAGTCCAACACCATTGAGCATGCTCCTTTCCTTTTCCATCAATGTTCTGTTCTTTCTCTTAGAAACTCCATTTTGTTGTGGGGTATATGGTGTGGTATTTTTTCTTTCTATGCCACACTTCTTGTAGAAATGATCAAATTCCTTTCCACAGAATTCACCGCCATTGTTATTTCTCAACACCTTAATCTTCTTATCTATCTGGTTTTCTACAAGAGATTTAAACTCTTTGGATTTCTCAAAAACCTATGATTTCTTCCTCAGGAAATATATCCATGTCTTCCTAGAAAAATCATCTATGAAGGACACATAATACATGGATCCACCAAGTGAAGGCACTGAAACAGGGACAAACACATCACTATGAACCAACTCTAGAATCCCCTTTTCCCTTGTCGCTCCATATGGGAACCTCACCCAAGTTTGTTCTTTATATATGAAATGTTCACAAAATTCAACTTCTAAATTACATTTAGAAAAATCTTCGACCATACCTTTGTTATACATAGCTCGAAGTATTTTTTCTCCAATATGTCCCATCCTCTCGTGCCATAGCATGGTCGGGTTGACTTTATGATGACTTGTTGAGTCGGTTTGAATCAACTCATCTTGAGTCAAGTCGAGTCGACTTTAGGAACAACGATGATGTTGCATCCAGTCGAGTCGACATTCTCTAATAACTTGTATAGGGTTCCAACCTGAACTCCTTTCACTAATACCATCACACCTCTGACCATATTGCATGAATCCTATTGAAATAGAGTGTGTACCCCTGCATCACTCATCTTGCTGACAAATACCAGGTTTCTTTCCAAACCTAGAATGTGTAGCACACCTGGAAGGGTTCTACTCCTCCCATCATACAATATCAATCTAACTCTTCCTCGTCCAATAATTTTGGTTGTCAAGTCGTACCCCAAGAACGCATCTCCTCCTTCATGTCATTCATATTCGCAGAAATATTCTCTATGTGGTGTCATAGGATAGGATGCTCCCGAGTCGATCAACTAAACATCTTGATTCAACTGTGTACTGGTTGATGCCAGGTACGCATCACCTCCCTTATATGGAGTCTTCTTTCTCTTAGTCGACTTGTTCTCGTTGGATCTTGTATTGAATTCCATTACCTTTGACTTGTAGTCCCTTTTGTAATTCCCATATTTACCAAATTTCTAGCATCTTCTCATCAACTGAACATGGGATTTATATCTACCCTTCAACTTAGAATTTCTACCGAATAATTTTCCTTTATCTCTATCAACCAGTCGACCTCTCACAACTAATGCATCTTTGGTTGATCCTTCCATGTTCTTCCTTCTCATTTATTTTAATAGTAGAGATTCAACCACATATTTTATTGTTAATGTGGTTGAATTTTTCCCTATAGCCATGACTAAGCTATCCCAAGAGTCTGGAAAAGAACATAATAGGCTAAAAAATTTCTCCTCCTTAGTGATTTTAATATCCACAGAAGATAAATAACTTAAAATGGTATTAAACGCATTTAAATGCTCAATCACAGAAATTACCTCACTCATCCTTAGAAGATACAATTTCTTTTTGAGAAACAACTTATTTACAAGGGATTTTGACTGGTACAAGCTCCCTAACTTGTCCCACAGTTTCTTGGCCAAATATTCACCTAAGACATTTAGTAGTACTAAATCTACAAGATAGAATCAAATCGTACTCCTTCCCTTCTATCTAGTTTCTCCCATTATTCTGTCAAGATACCTTTCAGAATGGTACCTGGATAGACTGCTGCCCATTGTTCTTGATCCACAAGAATATCTTCAATTTTAAGTTTCCAAAGCTCAAAATTATGGCCATTGAATTTTTCGATCTCTATTCTTGAGCTGCTCGCCATTCTTTAACACAATCTTTAAAGATTTCTGACTTAAGACTCTTACTAAATATAGGTTTTAGCTTAGATCCAAGGTTGTTAAACCAAGCTCTGATACCATATGTTGGGAAATGAGGAACACTTCCACACTAAACCTAGCAGAATACATGAAGAAAGATTTAAACAAGAAAATAAATGACAAAGCAAACACACAGTACATAGATATTTTACCCTAGAAACCCAAATGGAAAAACCAACATTCCTTGAGCATTCTGCTCTTTTGATGTCTTATTCATTCAGAATAAAAGGTTACATGCCTAACCTTGGTCTACACCTAAGACACAATCAACATCATACCTTCTTGCTTTACACAAGAACAACTCTGTAGCCAATTCCGACTTACATCTATATGACCAACAACCTCTATGATTATTGATTAGCAATTAGCATTTACATCATTACAACATGCCTTCTTTATATGATTTGAAGTAGGAAAAACACTAAATAAAAGGTTCCCAAAAATGGTTACATATCCACTCGGATCATTGGCTACAAATCCCATGAATCTCTATATTATGTTACAGTTGACTACCAAGTCAGATTACCAATCGACTACCCGTTGACCTTCATTCGGTCTTCAGTCAATTACCACACACCCACCTGTAGACCTCTTGTTGGTTGACCTCTTCGAATTGTTGTCAATGTCTTTGAATTTGAATTTGCCCAATCAAACCACCTCAACCTTTGACTTGCTTTCAATGTCTTTGACTTTGAATTTACCCAGTTGAACCACCTCAACCTTTGACTTGTTGTCGATGTCTTCGACTTTGACTTTACCTAGTCAATCCACCTAGACTAGACTTACACTACAAATAATATAAAAACCTAACACATATAATGTAAATTATTCACCTTTTGAGTGTGGAATATAGTGAATACAATTCTATTGATTCTTTTCTCGCATCTCTTCTATACTTCTCTCAATTTGCAAGATTTGTATGAATTCTTGTTAGCTAGATTCTATGTGCAGGTTTCACCACAATTATATAGTAATAAATCTAATTTGAGATTATGTCAACCCAATCAAACACCGCTTATTTTTGAAATGAGTAATACAAAACATACAAAACTTACCTGGTAATGTGAGATGTAGAATCGCATCCCACCATTCATGCAAATAACCATGAAAAATATTTATATGGCTCCACCGACATAGATATATCAATAGTAGAAAGATCAGTTGGAATTTTGGCACATGACACCATGAAATCCTTTAATAAGTTCACCCCACCACCTTGGGAATCTAGAAAGGCATCGACATCTAGAATTTTGAGGCATCTTTTGGAGGTGGGAAGCCAGAGCATTCTTTTGAATACTTTTGGATTTAACTGGACTAGGTTTTTTCCTTTCGCGTCTACTCGAACCATTCTACTCTTAGAATCAAATATGTGTGCAGACTAGGAAATTAGTTCCATGAAGTCTAAGACTTCTGGCATGCAACCTGCATTAACCAAACCTATCATCCAAATCTTGTTATTAAGCTTCTGCTCATGATTTAGGCTAAAAAACCACTGATATGTAGTTGACCAATGGAAGCCCTTCTTTTGGCATGCAAGAGAATTAACAATATCACCACAAAAAGGATCTTTTCTTATCCTAGTTTCCATGTTTCTTATTCCTTTCAATGTGCTTTGATATGCGTGACAATATTACTTATGAATTATGGAGCTTAAGTTATTTAAACGATAAGCTCATAAATAAGATCAATAAGACATCCCTTCATCATGTACAATTTCCTTTGGGACATGCATAAATCATAAATGCAAGTTATTTTGAAAACCAAGTACTCCATGGAAAAATGAGACAATTAATCCACATTAATTCATGAATTATCGTCTTTTGCCTTGTAAATCATGCGTTCATTAATTAATCATAAATGTGCCTCGAGAAGGGAAGATAGAGTATGATGGATTAACGAGAATTTACTAAGTATGGAACATGGTATATAGAGAGATCGATCCTATAAGAGTTTAGTTGTGTGGAAGTATGGAGTGTGCAGAGGTCAGGGAGTGTGCGGAGAAGAGTTTGTGAGGAAGGAGATGTGTGTGGAGGTGAGGGGTTGTGTAGAGGTAGGGGCATGCAAAGCTCTTTGCATAACTAGGCGAAGAGTATACATTTTGGGAAAAACAAAGTGCATTGTGGAGGTGGTGGAAGTGTAGAAGAAAAGGTTTGTGCAGAGAAAACATTTGTGTTGAGAAAAGGGTTGGTGTTGGGTTCTCCACACAAGATAAAAATCTCGAAAATGACCTAAGTGTTGGTTTGTGCAGAACACAAGTTGTGTGAAGGTAAAATGTTTGTGGAATGTAGAGGGATGTTTTCGATGTAAATAATTTCTTCACAAAAGGAATCTCTGCACAATAGGAGTCAAGAAAAAATGACTAAGTATTGTGAATTGATGAATTTGTTTTGTAACACATCATAGAAGCATGAAATTGTGGGTAATGCGGTGGACCATGAATTAGAAAGGAAAAGTGAGAAATGGTTTCTATACATGGTTGAACTTGGAATACAAGGATGATTCATGAAAATGGATCAACAAGATGTTAGAGGGAATTTTGGTTGGTGTAGAGGGCCAATTGGGATCATGATGGATAGGATAATTAATCAAATTGTTCGAATCAAGGAGGTTTAAACCTACCATGAAAGACACAGAAGGCTGGTTAGAATTATCTCCTATATTCATTCCGACCATGGTGGAACTTGGGTTGGATGAGGATGAAATAGTTTCAAAACTAGATAACCCAACACCCCTCATTGGGGAGGGGGGTTGTGACTCGGAAGAGATAGAACCCAAAGGTGGGATAGGGGGAGGAAACATAACTTGTCAATCAGGGGAGATAATGCATCTAGTAAAGAACATAGGTCAAATGCCTCTCATCCTATGAGATTGTATCCTAGGGGGAGCTATGGTGTCTAAAAGAAAATATCTCCCTAAGATGAAAGAAGTTAATCAAAGGCTAATAGAATAAAGAAAATGAACTAATAAAATAATATTGATCAAACAATACACTCACTACATTATTAAGTGGTGCAACAAGTAGGTATAAGTGTGTTTGAATCGAAACAAAGATAGCTTGATTCAAGAAGCTCCATCCTATAAAGAGAAAGGACTCTAGCCTATAAGAAAAACTAGATGCACTGAAACAAATCCTACAATATGGATAAGGGCCTTCTAATCAACCAAAAACAAGGGTCACAATATCCTTATGTGGATGAGTGAAGGGATGAAATATACAATTATAACTAGGAGCTAATGGGTAATCAAGTCCTAACACTAGTGCATTTGGGTCAAATTTTGATGGCGCGTTCGCCGTAATTGCCACTTTCTATTGTTAGAGGAGTGACAAACATCAGACCCCATCAAACGTCATTTCACAAGAAGTCATTCTTCTGACGACATAGTTTTCGTCTATATTGCGACGTTATATGATTCCATGTGTCATCATAAATTGGATTGTCCAACCCCATATTGACGTCGTAAGATCGACGTCTAGGTCGTGGCAATACTGATGTAGTAGATGTGGAAAGAGGGACGTTTTAGACGTGGAAAGAGCGATGTTTGAAAGGTGGAAAGAGAGACATTCTAAAGGTGGCAAGAGGGATGCTATAAAAGTGGCAAGAGAGACGTTCTAGAGGTGTCAAAAGAGACGTTCTTAAGGTGGCAAGAGAGACGTTTTAAAGGTGGCAAGAGCGACGTTTCAGAGGTGGAAAGAGAGACGTTTTGAAGGTGGCAAGATGGATGGGACGAGGTATCAGATCCAACGTGGTTTCTATGGGAGAGAAACTTTGGGACGTGGCAAGAACGACGTCCAGAAGGTGGAAAGAGCGATGGCCTGGAGTTACTAGCTCCGACGTGGTTTCTATGGGAGCGACAATCTTGGAGGTGGAAAGAGAGATGTCTCAGACGTGGCAACATCGACGAGAAGACGTCGCAATTGAGACGGTTGTGTAGGTATTTAAAAAAATAAATACAATATCAATATCAATACCTAATATTCATTCCAATCCCAAAGGAGGAGTAAGTCATATAGGTGTCAGCTAGTGACCCACTTAATAGTTTCCTTAGGCTTTCCCTCGCACTAAAGGTTGGGTTTTTTCTTTCAGGAGTGTCTAAGAGATAAAAAGACCCAATAATATTTGAAATTTGTGGTGCTCTACAAGATAGTTATTTAGTAGAACAATATTTAAGGCTATATACAAGCCAAGGTAGCTAGCTCTAGTGCTACAGTTCCAAAAATAGTGCAAACAAGAAGCAATTCTGTTGAAATTTTGAAGAACTTTGAAGTCCTTAAGACAATCTTACATTATAAATTTTGTATTTCTCTACTATATGGGTTGATAACAATCCCCTTTCAAAACAAAAGCATTCATTTTTGTTAAAAAAACGTGAAATCACTATTAGACGACTTAAAGGGATCCATCCCATTACGCCCTTTACAATAACTAAATAGACTACAAGAATTCAACACATTTGAACATTGATATAAATATAACTTCAACTTCATAGCTTGATAGTGGAAGGAAACTCACAAGAAAACAATAGGNACCAAAAATAATAGATGTTAGGATTTGGTTTATCATCTATCGAGTAGGGAAACCATGTGTGCTCATCAATCTACTAGACCTTTTTATGATAAAAGTGAAAAAGAGAATCATCCTTAATATGCAATGGAGAACCTTATTTCATTTCTTGTGTTAGTGGTTAAATGATACAAACACAGAAACACAATTACAACCTCCATACAACCTTAAACACAGAAAATCCAATCACCATGAAGGATATTACATTGCCTTTTAACTATCTATTTTAATGTATTTTTTCAATTCTCAATATTATTAAAATTGTATAGCAGGATTTTAAAAAAGCCTTTTATCTCGTTTTTTATAGAAATTCATGGTACAGATTGTTGGGTATGTGTTATATTCTTTGCATGTGTGTGTGTGTGGGTGCGTCAGATACGACGACTGCGTCTGACGATCCCTTCACCTAGGGCTCTGTCGTTGCGCCGGGCGCGCTTCCTAGGGGGTCCCAGGGGGGGGCAGGTATTTTTAGCGGATTTTGCTATTTTTAGCTGATTTGTAAATTAATCCCGGATTAAGGGATTAGGGTTTTGGTATCTACGGAATACCTAAAAACATTGTATATAT
>JZKD02S1772075.1:566377-593499 GCA_000966675.3 Picea glauca
ACAACTGAAGTGCGCTTGCAGTAATTTCCCATCCCTTCAACGGTACCATCAACCAGTTGCACCCACGCCTTCTCACGCTGCAGAAACCAAATGTGAGTGATGTCTAAACCTTGGAATTTCCCATCCCTTCAACGGTACCATCAACCAGTTGCACCCACGACTTCTCACGCTGCAGAAACCAAATGTGAGTGATGTCTAAACCTTGGAGGAAATAGGAGGTGTCCTCCACGTGCCTTTTTGGAGTCTCGAGCCGCCAAATAGTCGAGCCTCCTCCCTCCAGATTGTTGTAGATAATGTCAAGATGACACCCCATTTGAGGTATAACTAGCACAGCTATATAGGGCTGGTGTTGCAGCTGGTGAATGGTGAAACCTCGAAAGGCTGGTGAATGCTGAAACTCACTATAGAGTTGAGAAAATCCAAAAGTTAATCTTAAATGTGGTAATTTGAAAGGTTAATCAGTTAAAAGTGGCAATTATATGATGGTACAGTAATTTCTTAATATGATTAGGTAAATGTTAAAAAGTAAACAGGTTAACTGATGCATTCAAAAATACAAGGAAGTTATGAAGAGTAAATCACATTCATTTATTTGGAAGGACCAGTAAGAATATGCCAACATTTTTAATTGTTAATCATAGATTAGAATTTTAAATTAAAAACTGATTAATTGTACCCATCTCCAATAAATATACCCTTTCGATGTATATATGCTATCTTAGATACAATATTTAATTAAAAATATAATTATATAGTTTTTAAAAATATCTTTTTGAGTGTTCTCCCTTTAGGTTTATGTACATGATATCAAAGTGACACCCCATTCAAGGTATAAATATGTTATCTTAGAAACAATCTAATTTCTAATTATAATTGTATGTTTTTTTAAATATCTTTTTAAATATTAAAAATATTGAGTAAAACAATTATATTTTAAAAGATTAATTTATTGAATTATATTAAAAATGCTCTTAAAAAGATAATTCTCTTAATATAACTTTTATTATTTTGATATATTTTCTTTTAATTATTATTAATTATACATATTTTTTTTATTATATTGATATGTTGATTTGTTCGTACATATGGTGTTTCTTCACTTTTTTTACTTTTAACTATTCTATATATAATATTTAAAATAAAAGTTAATAATGTTTGATGATAATTTTTTATTAATAATAAAAGAATATATAAAAATACTACCATAATAAGTGTTGCATGGCAGTGTAGTCATTGCCAAGTTGGAATGGGAATAAATGCGAGCAAGTATAGACACATGGGAATAAAGTTGAAGTACATGTGGTATCCATACAGAATTTAACATTCCTGAGTTAACTTTCTTTAAAATTTATCAAAAAATAATAATGTTGGTTACATCAACACGAAACATTCAAATACAATAAAATACTAATAATGTCTTGCAACAAAGGTTCCTCGACACAAAAAAATTAGCATACAATAAAATAGTAATAACGACTATTACATCAACAAAGGTAAATTTCGCATACAATAGGACACAAAAAATTTAGCATTGTCTAATTATTTTACTTTGAAACAATGGTTCCTGAACACAAAAAAATTGAAATTATAAAAAATTAATAATGTTTGTTACATCAATACGAAACATTCAAACACAATAGAATACTAATAATGTCTTGCAACAAAGGTTCCTGGACACAAAAAATTTAGCATACAATATAATAGTAATAACGGATGTTACATCAACAAAGGTAAATTTAGCATACAATAGGACACAAAAAATTTAGCATTCCCGAATTAGTTTACTTTGAAACAATGGTTCCTCGACACAAAAAAATTGAAATTTCCTGGACACAAAAAAATTTAGCATTCCAGAATTAGTTTTCTTTGAAACAAAGACTCCATACTTTTGTTTCTATTCGAAACATTCAAACACAGTAGAATACTAATAATGTCTTGCAACAAAGGTTCATGGACACAAAATTTAGCATACAATAGAATAGTAATAATGTTTGTTACATCAACAAAGGTTCCTGGACAAAAGACACAAAAAATTTAGCTCTCCCGAATTAGTTTTCTTTGAAACAAAAGTTCCTGGACACAAAAAAAATGAAATTTATCAAAAATTAATAATGTCTATTACATCAACAAATGTTCCTGGACACAAAAAATTTAACATATAATTGATCATGTTCGAAACATTCAAACACAGTAGAATACTAATAATATCTTGCAACAAAGGTTCCTGGACACAAAAAATTTAGCATACAATGGAATAGTAATAACGTTTGTTACATCAACAAAGGTTCCTAGACAAAAGACACAAAAAATATAACATTCCCGAATTAGTTTTCTTTGAAACAAAGGTTCCTGGACACAAAAAAATTGAAATTTATCAAAAATTAATAATGTCTGTTATATCAACAAAGGTTCCTCGACACAAAAAATTTATCATACAATTGAATAGTAATAACGTCTTGCAACAAAGGCATTCCCGAACTAGTTTTATTTGAAAGTATTATCATAAGGGAAGGTAAGGACCTTCGTGGACAAAAAACATTTAGCATGCGGTAGGACACAAAAAATTTAGCATTCCCGAATTAGTTTTCTTTGAAACTAATAATGTTTGTTCAATCAACAAAGGTTCCTGGACACCAAAAATTTAGCATACAATAGAATAGTAATAATGTCTTGCAACAAAGGCATTCATGAATTAGTTTTCTTTGAAATTTATCAAAAAATAATAATGTCTGTTACATATTTTTGGAAATTTAAATGTGTTTGTCATATAGACTAGGATTGGGGCTCCTGCGAACCATAAAATTAAATAAGTACAAGAATTAGAAATGTCGAAATAAGAAGTGCGTGACGGTAGAGAGGAAGACCTGAAAAGAAGAAATTGGAAGTTATGATTGTTTGGTTACAGTTTTCAATTTAAAGAGGTATAATGACTGGATTGATAAAGAGAACAAGATGACAGTATAGACTTACTATGAAACTGATGCGTTTTTGTTGCTTTCGTCGATGGTCAGTGAAATCGTGTCAACCGGTTGTTTCCCTTCCTGGATGAGGTTGTCCATTCTCCATTGGAACCATTCTTCAATGTAGCTTCTCATGGGGGCCATGTTGATTTCATCCTATTTCTATGTCATAAAGGTCGTTTTCTAATTTCCTTAGATCCATTGAAATACTATGCAGACTCTGTTCAATTTCTTCATTGTGTGCCGAATAGTCCACTACCCAACGCTCGAGCTCATCTACACGATGTTCAACTATGTCGTAATACTTTCAAAATACAACCCCTTTAAAATATCAAGTTGTTCATCGAAGGCTTTTTTGGTCATTAACAAGGATTTGAGAATTAAGTTTGGGTCTTGAACCTCATTGGTACTTCCGACTAAGTCTATTTGGACCAGGTTTGTGAATAATTCCTCCTTTTCTAATATGTCTTGTTTATATGATTCGACAATGAGCTCCAGGTTCTTACCTTTCTTTTTCTAGCATGCTTTTACGTTTTTGGTTCGCTTTGGGGAGGGGAGATTATCTTTTCTTCGTTTCAGTTCCGAGGTGTCGATGGCATGGTTGGAAAAATGGGTCAACACCTGTTCATAGAAACATTGATCATTTTTTAAATTTGCCTGCAAATGTTCGAGAAAATCATTTGACCTCTTTCGGAAGGAAACTATATTTTGTGATGTTTCCCAGGCTTTAGTAACTAGCTTCACTATTTTCTTGATTTTATTCTCTACAAGGGATATAGAAGATGCAAGGAGGGTAGAGGATACTTTCATCTTGTCTGCAATGGTAGCAGGTACGTTTTTTGCTGAAGGACTGGAAAATTCTGGGGTATCAATGAAAGCCTCCTCAAATTCCTTGAGGTGGTCTTTCAGTCTAGCATTTTCTGCTTCAATTTCTCCAATGGAATCATCAAGAGTATCACCGGTTACGTGGTGAAATAAGGAGATTTGGGATGGCCACATTTTCCTAAAGTTAATCTCTGTGCGATATTTTCCTTTCCTATTTGTTACATCTCTCCTTTCAATGACCATATTTTTAGATTGGTTGTCAAAAAAAACGCTCTGGAATACAAAGGATTCATCTTCGTAAAAAATGTTGGCCTCGTCTATTTTCATTGCAGACGGACCAACCTTGTGCATGTGCTCAGTTTCAATTTCAAGTTGCAACTATTCACTTTCAATTTTGGGTTCGTCTGCCTGCCCTGCATTGTTTTTTCTCTTCTTCGTCAGTGGAATTTTGTGAGAACTATCAATTTTTATGCGAGGAGGGTTCTTATCTCCTCCTCCATTTGAATATTTATGGGTTGCTTTCATATTGGGGTGGGTCATTGAAGCGATGATCTGTGTTGTCGTTCTCTTGGGAGTGTTGGCGGGGCACTGGGCACTCTTCTCACTAGATACTTTTCCTTGTTGTCTGTATAATTCAGTCGCGATTTGCAATGTCTCTATGTCGCAATCGCTAGAAGAGGGATTGTTGTCGTCACTGTCCTTGAATTTGGTCAGGTGTTTATGGATAAAAGAGCTGCTAAAGCCAATTGCCAGTAAATGTTCTCAAAAAATCCCATTAGGGTCAAACCCTTTTAGCCTTTTAGCATTATGTTAGGTTAATTTTCTTGAAATGGCCGACAAATTCATCAATCTTGTTGACGTTTCTACACACGAAGTCCCCAACTTTCCAAGTCAGAGGAATGAACTATTTTTTTTCTTGTCATGGAAAAACTGCAACCAATGGTTGTATTGCCTTATTATTTCTACAACAAACATCTTGTCCATGATGTGGCATGGAAGGAAAGCATGATTTTCCTTGGAGCCAAAGACCATTAGTAAACTGTGATTTTCCTTTTGTTCAAGTGTGCCCTTCCTATTCAAAAACTTGGTTGCCTGGCCAAACATCCGCAGAGCATCCTTCCCTAACAATAAATATTTGAAAAACTAATACAAAGTCATTAAAAACTTCATAAAAACAATGGGAGGCCTTGTGCCTCCACAGGGCCTAGTACCATAATGTTACTGGTTCGAATCCATAGTTTATTTTCTTGGAAAGAGATAGTTTTGGAAACGGACAACAATGCACTATTGCAAAAATCAAGTAGGATGACATATAAAATTTATTTGATTCTTTGAATCGTGACAACTGGGAATAGATCTCAATGGAAATTAGCTTCCCCTGACCGAAAATGAATTGTTCCTTAACTGTGAATTATAAAATATAAATAATTATATGGGAAATGCTTGTCGTGGATGCCTGTCTTGTTATTCTTGTAAACACCCAAGCAATTTTACGGAATGGATTTCTAAAGGAACTTACATGGAACTTTGTGATATCTTCAGTAACTGTTGTCGGCTCTTCAAGGAACTCGACTAAGATGTCCAACCCGTTATTATGTTTTTCTAGGAACTTCTTGCAGTCTTGTCATCTTAAGGTAAATGTTGGCTTTGACAATTTTAACATCTTGCGGAAGAACTGAGGTGACAAAGAAACATGAGAATGGTCGTGCAGTGGAATAATTATTTGGTTTGGAATACATTTTTCGGTGCACCAAGAGACCACCTTTGTAATATACCAGATATAAAAAGTATGCAGAACATAAATAAAATGCTAGAAATGGCAGAATAACAGTAATATAACCAGCATAATCTCCACAATAACACAGAAATGATATAAGAACAACAACAAAAATAGCACTTTGATTCAGAAAGAAATGTTCACAAGCCTCTTCGAGGGGGCAACCTCTAGTTGAGCAGTGCTTTGTTACAATAATCTCCAAGCTAGGGTTTTCATACCCTCAACCCTTATTTATACTAGATATGTCTATCAAGAGAAGCATTTAGAGGAAGATCCTTCTAGAAGCGAAAGCTTCTATTAGGTCTTCTTACATATGCCTTATTCTATTTTATTGAAAGGCCTTATTAATATTGACATTTATTACATCCAAATATATTTCTCTACCTATGTGCGGGTTAGGACCCTAACATGTCTGCTCCCTTAAAAACAACCTTGTCCTCAAGGCTTGAGATGTGGAAACTGCTACAGAATGGTAGTTGGTTCCCAAGTGACATCTGTTGGATTTGTATATTTCCACTGGACTAGCACTTCCTTGATGGTTCTCTGACGCAGGCGACGCTCACGCTGGTCCAAAACTGCTTCTGGCTATAGCCAAATGGATCCTTCTTCAGCTAACTCAGGAAGGTTGGTTTGAATTTGGAACCTAGTTCCAATCACCTTCTTTAAGCATGAAACATGAAAAACAAGATGTAGCTTCAAATGACTAGGTAGAGCTAACTGATAGGCGACTTGTCCCACATGCTTGAGAACTGTATAAGGACCATAAAATTTGGGTTCTAGCTTCTGATAATGCTCGACCTTGAGGGAAGTTTGCTTGTATGGTTGCAGTCGCAAAAACACCTGATCCCCTTCTGCAAATTGATGTTCTGAGCAACCTTGATCTTCTTGTTGCTTCATGCGATTTTGTGCCATGACCAAGTTCTCTTTGAGGGTACAGAGAATATCCTCTCGAACTATAAGTGTTTGGTCATCTTCCTCGACCTTCGAGGTACCCGGTAAGTATGAGAGAACTGAAGGTGCCTTCTGTCCATATACCACTTCAAAAGGAGTCATGCATGTAGATGTATGGTAGGAAGTGTTGTACCACCATTCAACTAGGGGTAACCATTGAGCCCACTGAACACCTTAGATATGTTTCCAAACACTTGTTGACAACTTCCGTTTGACCATCAGTCTGGGGATGATAAGTTGTGTTGAGATGCAATTGGGTGCCCTGTAGCTTGAACAGTTCTTGCCAAAAATTGCTTGTGAAAGTTGGGTCACGATCAGAAACAATAGAGTGTGGCATGCCATGAAGCTTGAAGACTTGGTCCATGAAAATTTGAGCCACCGTGGATGCAGTAGATGGGTGTTGAAGAGCGTAGAAATGAGCATACTTGGAAAGGCGATCCACAACCACCATTATGACTGATTTATTTCCCGATTTGGGTAAGATGGTAATAAAGTCCATAGAGATATCCTTCTAAATAGAAGGTGGAATCAGAAGCAGTTGTAGTGTGCCTGAAGATTTGACGGTTTCTCCCTTGTTGCATTGACACACATCACATTCAGTGACAAAATTACAAATGTCTTGTTTCATACCATCCCAAAAAAAAAACGTTTGACCCTGTCGTAGGTTTTGGTGAACCTTGAGTGTCCCGCTATGGGTGTAGCATGAAACTCAGAAAGTCCCATGGATTTAAGCTTTGATTGTTTACTTAAATACAAATGGACTTTGTATCTAAGCTCATCCTGGAGCCAAGAGTACCCAGGGGGAGCTGGAGCATTGGTCTGCAATTGCTGGATTAGATGCGAACTTTTGGGATCTTGTAGCCATTCCTAGCAAACAACTTGGAGCCAATCTGGTATAATGAAGGAAAGAGAAAAAAGGGATCCTTCTTCTTCATATTTTCGGGATAGTGCATCCACCACCACATTGTCTTTGCCTTTCTTGTAAATGATCTCATAATCATATCCAAAGAGTTAGTCACCCATTTTTGTTGCTTCGGGGAGGAAATGCGTTGTTCTAGAAAGTACTTGAGGCTTTGATGGTCTGTATTAATTTGGAAACGTTTCCCAAAGAGATAAGGGTGCCACAAATCAATGACATGCAGAATAGCCAACATTTCCTTTTCATAGATCGGTTTGCCCAAATTCCTTTCAGATAGTTGCTTGTTGGTGAAGGCCAAAGGTCAACCCTCTTGCATAAGGACAACACTGATTCCTTTCCTTGAGGCATCACAATCCAACACAAAGGTCTTTGTGAAATCAGGAAGGGCCAGAACCAGAGTGGTGCACATGGCCATCTTCAAGGTTTGGAAAGATTAAGCAGCGGCTGGAGTCCAAGTGAAAGAGTTCTTTTTTAGGAGATCAGTGAGAGGTGCTACAATATTTCCATAATTCTTAACAAACTTGTGATAATACCCTGTTAATCCCAGAAATACACGTAATATTTTGAGAGTCTTTGGTTGTGTCCAGTCTTTCATAGCTTTAATATTTTTCAGATCCACCCTGACACCATCCTTGCCAACTAGATGACCCAAGTATTCTACTTCTAAGGCACTAAAAGCACATTTAGACTGTTTTAGGAAAAGTTGGTGTTGAGAGAGTAGATGGAGAACTCGATCCACATGAGTAAGATGGTCTATCCAGGTTTTTCTATAGATGAGGATATCATCAAATAAAACTAAGACAAAATGATGGAGAAAGGGATGGAAGACATAATTCATGAGGCTTTGGATGGTGGAGGGGGAATTACACAAGCCAAAGGGCATGACCAAAAACTCATAGTGGCCCTCATGAGTTTGAAAGGATGTCTTGGGAATGTTTGCCTCTTTCATACGTATCTGGTGATAGCCCGAGCAAAGATCAAGTTTAGTAAAGAATTGGGCACCACTCAATTCATCCAGGATGTCATCAATGATAGGAATGGGAAATTTGTCTTTAATGGTCAGTTTGTTGAGGGCACGAAAGTCAGGACACATTCTCCAAGAACCTTCTTTCTTCATAACCATGAATATAGGATAAGAGTAAGGGCTCATACTAGGGTGGATAACGCCTGCATTAAGGAGTTCCTAGACCATTTTCTCAATTTCATTTTTTTGTGAAAAGGGGTGGCGATATAGATGGATATTGGCAGGAAGGATTCTGGGTACAAGGGGAATGGAATGATCATGAACACTATGGGAAGGAGGGATTCCTTGGGGAGTGGAAAATACCATTTGATGTTTAGAAAGGAGGGCCTGGAGGTCTTGCAGCACCGGGGGTGTCTTTGTTGCTTGTATGGCATGGAGCTAGGCAATGACACCAGAATGACCTTTTTTGAGCATCTTTTCCATGTGATGGGAACTAATGACCTCAGGTGAACCAGCAGTGATGCCTTGGAATTTATATTGGTGGCCTTCCTAGTCAAATTTCATGGTTAATTCCTCAAAATCCATGAGAATGGGACCCAAAGTCCTTATCCAGTCTGCACCCAACACAATGTCACAACTGCCCATGTCTATAACAAACATATAGGATTTTAGGTGGTAGTCACCGATTTGGAGATGCACATTTTCACAGGGCCCTCCACATTTCATGGAACCACCATTGGAAATCATGATTTGGAAATTGTTGACGGCATGGATGTAGCAATGAGTTTCTTGGGCAATGTGGTGATGAATAAAATTATGGGTGCTTCCACTATTAACCATAATGATGACCTTCCGATGCTTGATGTAACCGATTAACTTAAGGGTTTGGGGGGCGGAGAAGCCAGTGAGAGCATTGAGGGAAATGATCCATTCCACTTCGGGAGGGTCTGAGAGAGGGGTAATGTCATTGATTTCAAGTGACTCAGACACAAGGGGAGTTTCAACATCCTCTTCCGAAATATCCTTAGAAATGGCCATAAAAATCTTTTTTTCCTTACACTTGTGGCCCGGGAAATATTTGTCATCACAATTATAACAAAGGCCTTTGAGTTGGCATTCATCCATTTCAACCCTGGACAATTTTTGGATCTTTAATGGGGCGGAGGGAGTAGTGGGATTTACGAGTTTAGGGTGAGGGATAAAGGAGGGTTTACGGTTTTGAGAGGATACAACCTATTGTGCTTATTTATCTTTTTTAGTAGCCTACACCCAACTCGAAGGTCGAGCCATGAGGACATGGGCCCAAATCTCATCCTTGAGGCCACTGATAAAACACTCTCGAAATAAAGCATTAGTCATGCCCTCTGTTCTAAAAGCCAGGCGCTCAAAGGCAGCTATGAAATCTTCTACTGTTCCTGATTATTTAAACTTTGTCAAATGGCCCAAATGGTTGGTGTTAGTGTCAAAGAGTTCATAAAGCTCAGTCAAAAATTGGGTCCAAGTAATATACCCTTGACATGAAGTTTTTCTCAATTTCCACCATTGCCAACGTTCTTGATTTAGATGGAGAACACCATACCGGAGTTTGGCCAAGTCATCTGTAATGTCGTATAAAGAGAAATAATGTTCCATTTGGGTTACCCAACTAGTGGGGTCTGAGCCATCAAATTTTGTCACATCCACCCGTGGAAGGCGTAGGTCACGTTGAAAGTGATGGTGCTAAAATGTATGGGAATGGGAGGAATGTTCACCTTCAGTATTTGGATTTGCATCAGAGAAAGGGTCATTTGTAGGGATCTTCAGTTTGGTGCAGAGTGATGCAAAGACAGATTCAAGTTGGGTGGTCAGTTCTTGTTTGACTTCCTCCATTGAGGACTGCATGGTTGTATTTATGGTTGTATTGATGGATGTATTGATGGAGGCAACAGTGGCACTGAGTTGTTTCAATTCTTTTTGGGTCTCTAGGAAATCAAATTGCAAGGTGTTGAAGTGAGCTTCAAGGTCTTGGCTACGGGTATGGGCCATGAGGATGGGTGAACTGGAAAGGGGTGGGCGGGGTCAAAATTTTTTACGAAAAATGATATGGATGAATTTGATAAGGGCAAAGAGATGGATCCAATGGAATAGGTCTCAAATAACGGTGAAAAAATTTCCAGACCCCCTTTTTTTTTTTTTAAAAACACCGACGGAGTTATACTCTAGTCTGAAGAATACCGCAGCAAAGAAATCCCCAAATGCTTAACTAGTAAGAAAAGTGTAGTGATTTGGAAACCCAAACACAGTTGCACGGCAACAAATCTTGTCTGTTTTAATTTGTTTATGTTTCTGTCCCTTAAGGGTTAGGTATTCAAGGGTTCTACAGACAAGGGTTTTCCCTGTGCTATAGCTCTTTGATATACGTGTGGGGTCCAACAATAGTACTCAACCCAATATCTCAGGGAACTAACTAAGGAGGATAGACCGTACCCTTAGTCGTACTACCCGGCTACCCAGGTACTAGAGAGTATCTTCCCGAGTGTTGTTCTCGGTGGCACTATAGCAGTCAGGCGGTCGATCGGTTTATCTAAAGAGGGCTTCAGGAAATCTAGGTTGATTCCATACACAGGTGTTGTCTGATGCGCTACCACTTGAAGGGGTACCAACAGGGGTTACAAGGGTGGCCAACAAATGTGCGCTTAAGAACCACTTGTATTTCCTGCGTGTATGAATCCCTCAATCGTGGGTTTATGCGCATAACGGTAGATCTTTGTGGCCTAAAGATGCCAAAATACGTCTCTACCCTGGAAAAAAAATTCCCACAATTTCTGCCAAAGAAAGTACTCTGATACCACTTGTAATATACCAGATATAAAAACTATGCAGAACAGAAATAAAATGCTAGAAATGGCAGAATAACAATAATATAACCAGCATAATCTCCACAATAACACATAAATGATATAAGAACAACAAAAAATATAGCATTTTGATTCGGAAAACAATGTTCACGAGCCTCTTCGAGGGGGCAACCTCCAGTCGAGCAACACTCTGTTACAATAATCTCCAAGCTAGGGTTTTCATACCCTCGACCCTTATTTATACTAAATATGTCTATCAAGAGAAGCATCTAGAGGAAGATCCTTCTAGAAGCGGAATCTTCTATTAGGTCTTCTTACATCCGCCTTATTCTATTTTATTGAAAGGATTTATTAATATTGACCTTTATTACATCCGAATATATTGCTCTACCTATGTGCGGGTTAAGACCCTAACAACCTCCTTACAGTCAAAAACCTTAGGGACGCAGCCTACACTAGTGATTCCAGAGGTCCAAATCACTTCGTTCTGGGAGGAACAGGATGAATATTAAAAATATGCCCTGGACCACTGAAATTTCTGGTCCTGATGTCCAAAGATATTTACTGTATCTCCACACAACTGTTTTTGACCTACTACCATAAGTTTACAATAACGTTTGTTTTATCCATACGATGAATGAAATGAAAAGTTGGAAGGGATAATATAATGTTGTGCAAATCTCGGTCCAATGTGTGTGAATGGGAGATCTTCTCGAGACTTTCGCTCATTAATAACAATTTTGACAGTTGTTGCATGATGCGTTGTTAACATTAAACACTAGTAATTGCATACATAGAAATGAGAACATGGAAGTTATGACAATGAGTGATTAAGCATTCTATATTTATTGAACGGGCCAACACGACGACCCGTGTTTGAGATGAACAATCAAAAGGGAAAATATAACTCTCCACAGATCTTGGTTTAATGCGTAATAATGGGAGATCTCCTCGAGCGTTTCTCTCATTAATAACAATGTTGACGGTTCCTGCATGGTTAGCTGTTAGCATGAAAGGTTTCTAATTGCATACTAAGAAAGAAGTACGGAGGTCGCGGGGATGGGAAAAAGAAACTTCAAAATAGGGTTACAAGGTACAACTTTTCAAGGTGAGAGCGAGAGGGTCAAATTGTATGTCTCATAATTTTTTTAGTGCAATAAGCATAACACCGAAGAGGGTATGATAGGACAGTACATAGGGAAATTTGTATTTCACTAGTAAGAGCATAACTAATGTATATTAGGAAGGACAGGAAGTTAGTGGGGATAGAAGGGAGCGACAGATACTTTGAAACATTTGTGGGTCGTGGTAGAGTGAAGCTTGTGCGTTCGAGAAGTCCGCGGTGGATTTGTAGATCACGAAAGTTTTGAGTGCACGATGTATATCATGGAACATGAAGCAGCAAAGTTCGAAATCACCAACCCAACAATGGTGGCCATAAAATTGGCTAAGTATGGAAATGAATAGTGGTCAGTCAGATTCGTCATGTGAGGATATAGATGGAGGTGAATATACATCAGCGTGCCAACGCTGGAACCTGCGATCATAGAAAGGCGAATAAGTATATAACCAGAAAGCGATAATACATGGGAAGAAGAAAAGGGAAAAATGGCTAAGGAGTCCAGGGTGGAATTGTAAATTACAGAAATTTTGAGTGCAATATGTATATCATGGAACAAGAATTAGTAGAGTTTGAATGCGCCAACCTAAAACAGTGACTAAGAATTGGAGATTTTGTGAACCCGTCAACACAAGGATCCAAAATAGGCTAACAAGGTCTCCCCAGAAGATGTGAGGCCCCAACGGTCAAATTGTATCGCTCAGAACATTTGAATGAATAATTTGTAACATGGAAAAGGGGACCATGTCAAAACTCGGTAGTCAATTTGTATATTATGGAGGGTCAGATGCCAACTGTTTCGTACCAGTGTGTGCAATTGTCACTAGTAAGAGCATAAATAATGTATATTACGAAGGACAAGAAGTTAGTAGGGATGGAAGGCAGTGACAAATACTTTGAAACATTTGTGAACCGTGGTCGAGTGAAGCTTGCGAGTTCGAGGATTCCGCGGTGGAATTGTAGATCATAGAAGTTTTGAGTGCAATATATATATCACGGAAGAAGAAGCAACAAAGTTCAAAAGCGCCAACCCGACAACTGCGGCCATAAAATTGGCTAAGCATGGAAAGAAACAGTGGTTGGTCGGATTCGTCATGTGAGGATATAGATGGAGATAAAGATATGTCAACTTGCCAATACTGGAACCCGCGATCATAAAAAGGAGACTAATTATATAACTAGAAAGCGATAATACACGGGAAGAAGAAAAGGGAAAAAGGGCTAAGGATTCCATGGTGGAATTGTAGATCATGGAAATTTTGAGTACAAGATGTATATCACGGAATAAGAAGCAACAGGGTTTGAAAGTGTTAACCCGAAACAGTGACTAAGAATTGGATATTTCGTGAACGCGTCAACAGGAGGATCCAAAATAGGGTGACAAGGTCTCCCCAAAAGACGTGAGGCCCCGATGGTCAAATTGTATCGCTCAGAACATTTGAATGCATAATCTGTAATACGAAAGAGGGGATGATGTCAGAACCTGGTAGTCAATTTGTATGTTGTGGAGGTTCGAATGCCACATGTTTCGTACCAATGTGTTTAGTTGTTACTAGTAAGAGCATAACTAATGTATATTAGGGAGGACAGGAAGTTAGTGGGGATGGAAGGTAGCGATAGATTCTTTGAAACATTTGTGAACCGTGGTAGAGTGAAGCTTGCGAGTTGGAGGAGTCTACGCTGGAATTGTAGATGATGGAAGTTTTGAGTGCAAGATGTATATCACGGAAAAAGAAGCAGTAGAGTTCGAAAGCGCCAACCCGACAACCACTACCATAAAATTGGCTAAGTATGGAAAGGAACAATGGTTGGTCAAATTCGTCACGTGAGGATATATATGGAGATGAAGATATGTCAGCCCGCCAACACCGGAACCCGCGATCATAGAAAGGCAACTAAGTATATAACTAGAAAGGGAAAATACACAGGATGAAGAAAAGGGAAAAAGGGTTGAGTGCGTGGTGGAATTGTAGATCACGAAAATTTTGAGTGCAAGATGTATATCATAGAACAAGAACCAACAGAGTTCAAAAGAACCAACTTGAAATAGTGACCAAGAATTGGACATTTCGTGAACCTGTCAACACAAGGATCCAAAACAGGTTGAAAAGGTCTCTCCAGAAGAAGTGAGGCCTTGATGTTCAAATTGTATCACTTGGAACATTTGAATGCATAATTTGTAACACAGAAGAGGGGACGATGTCAGAATCCGGTAGTCAATTTGTATATTGCAGAGGGTTTGATGCCAACTGTTTCGTACCAGTGTGTCCAGTTTTCACTAGTAAGAGCATAACTAATGTATATTAGGAAGGACAACAAGTTAGTGGGGATGGAAGGCAACGACAGATACTTTTAAACATTTGTGAGCCATCGTAGAGTGAAGCTTGCAAGTTCGAGGATTTCGTGGTGGAATTTTAGATCACGAAAGTTTTGAGTGCACGATGTATATCACAGAACAAGAAGCAACAGAGTTCTAAACGCCAACCCGACATCCATGTGCATAAAATTGGCTAAGTATGAAAAGGAACAACAGTTGGTCAGATTTGTCATGTGAGGATATAGACGGAGATGGAGATATGTCAGCCCGCCAATGATGGAAGCCGCGATCATAGAAAGAACACTAAGTAAATAACCATAAAGCGATAATACATAGGAAGAAGAAAAGGGAAAAAGGACTAAGGATTCCATGGTGGAATTGTAGACCAGGGAAATTTTGAGTGCAAGATGTATATCACAGAAAAAGAAGCAGTAGAGTTTGAAAGCGCCAACCCAAAAACTGCGGGCATAAAATTGGCTAAGTATGGAAAGAAACAATGGTCAGTCAGATTCGTCATGTGAGGATATAGATGGAGATGAAGATATGTCATCCCGCCAATGATGGAACTCGTGATTATAGAAAGGAGACTAAGTATATAACTAGAAAGAGATAATACACGAGAAGAAGACAAGGGAAAAAGGGCTAAGTATCTCATAGAAGAACATCTATTGTTCGTTTATTAATGAAAATCCTTTCGAACCCTTGGTGAGTTCTCACTAGTAAAGGCATAAATTGCATATCACAAAAGTTCTTTGGGTGCAATATGTATATGTCGAAACAGGGGACGTAAGTGTTGGATACCTTGAATAGGGGACATAAGTGATGGATACCGCGAATAGGGGACATAAGTGATGGATACCGAAAATCACGAAACAAGAAGAAACAGAGTTCGAAAGCGCCAACCCGACAATTGCAGCCATAAAATTGGCTAAGTATGGAAAGGAACAATGGTCACTCGTATTCATCTTGTGAGGATATAGAAAAAGATGAAGATATTTCAGCCCGCCAACGTTGGAACCCGCGATCATAGAAAGACAACTAAGTAAATAACCAAAAATCGATAATACACGGGAAGAAGAAAAGGGGAAAAGGACTAAGGAGTCTGTAGTGGAATTGTAGATCACGGAAATTTTGAGTGCAAGATGTATATCATGGAATAAGAAGCATCAAATTTCGAAAGCGCCAAACCGACAACCGCGGGCATAAAATTGGCTAAGTATGGAAAGGAACAGCGGTCAGTCGAATTTGTCATTTGAGGATATAGATGGAGATGAAGATATGTCAGCCTGCCAACGCTCGAACCCACGATCATAGAAAGGCGACTGAGTATATAACTAGAAAGTGATAATACACGGGAATAAGACAAGGGAAAAAGGGCTAAGTATCTTATAGAATAACATCTATTGTTTGCTTATTAATGCAAATCCTTTTGAACCCTTGGTGAGTTCTCACTAGTAAAGGAATAAATTGCAGATCAGATAAGTTCTTTGGGTGCAAGATGTATATGATGAAACAAGGGACATAGGTGTTGGATAGCGCAAACCTGAGACTTGGTGATCAAATAATTGGCTAAGTATTGAAAGAGACTGCGGTCAGTTAGGCTCATGGTGTGAAGATATAGATAAAGAGTTGTCAATTGGTGAATCCATGAGGTCGTGATCATATAGCTGGGACTAAATATAGAACCACAAAGGGATAATAGAGGGGGGGGGAAAGAGAAAAATTAAGATTTTTTATACATTCCTATGGACAAATTGTATATTGCAGAACTCTGGGCATTGTTTGCAACTCACGGAAGATTCGAAACAAAATTTTGAGGCCGTCAATCTGGGAACCCGCAATCGAAAAAGTGTGCAAGTATGGAACATGGAAACGCTGGCCGAGACTTGTTTTCACTAATATATTGAAATTTGTAATAGCTTTTCCATTACTTGGAAAGATCTTCTTTGCATGTTTCTGGACAAGTTCTATAGGGATGGTTGGTTGTCAAGACTTTTTCTTATTAATGACAATTTTTAAGGTTATTCCATGATGTCATTTTAGTATTAAACCTTTGGTGTTCCATATCTAGAAAGAAGTACGAGAATGGGTAGAACAAGAAACAATGACTAGGAGTTGGAGTTTTCAAGAACCCGCCAACACGAGGATCCAAAATAGGGTGACAAGGTTTCCCCAGAAGACGTCAGGCCCCGATGGCCAAATTGTATAGCTTAGAACATTTGAATGCATAATCTGTAACATGGAAGAGGGGACGATGTCGGAGTCTGGTAGTCAATTTCTATATGGCAGAGGAGCAGGTGCCAATTCTTTCGTACTAATGTGTCTAGTTGTCACTAGTAAGAGCATAGTTAATGTATATTAGGAAGGACACGAAGTTGGTGGGGATGGAAGGCAACGACAAATACTTTGAGCGAAGTTAATGTATACGAGGAACCAGTGATGGAATTGTAGATCATGGATGTTTTGAGTGCAATATGTATATCACAGAGAAATAAACAACCGAGTTCCTAAGCGCTAACCCGACAACTGCGGCCATAAAATTGGCTAAGTATGGAAAGGAAGAGTGGTCGGTCAGACTTCCATGATAGATAAATTGACAGATGGACTCCAATACTGGCGGGCTCAAGATTTCCATTGTTTATGAATGGTCATCCCTATCAAATATCTAACATTATCAAAAAACATGATTTTCAAATACTAAATTATTAATATTAAATATTGATATTGTACAATTTAATTACATAAATTATCAATATTGAACCCACTTATCCGGTAACTCACCTATTTGTAAAAACCACAAGCCAAAAATTTTGTACAATATGAAACGAGGAAGCAGTCAGTCGGGCTGGTGATATAAAAGTAAGTGAAATCTAAAGGCGTGAATCCGCCAACTTTCGTACCTAGAAATTTTCCGAAAAATGATTAATACATACTAAATATGTACTATAAAGTATGGACATGAGATTTTATAGAGCATGCATGGGTCTCACATTCCATACTTAGCTACTTTTTGGATCACGGTTCTCAGGCTGGCGGGCTCAAAATTGGGCCTCTATTATTCCGTTCCCTACAAATAACACCCAAAATTACGCGATATACAAATTGACAAGCGGACCTCCGAGCTGGTTGGCTGAACATTGCACTTCTATTGTTCCGTGTCCTCCAAACAACACTCGAAGTTCCGCGATATACAAATTGACATACGGAATCCAGGGCTGGTGGGCTCAAGATTATGATTGTTTACGGATGGTAATCCCTATCAACTATCTAACATTATCTAAAAACATTATTTTCAATACTAAATTATTAATATTAAATATTGATATTGTACAATTTAATTAGACAAAAAAGTTTGTACAATTTGAAACGGGGAAGCTGTTGGTTGGGCTGGTGATATAAAAGTAAGTGGGAATCTGAACATGTGCATCTGCCAACTTCCACACCTAGAATTTTTTTGAGAAATGAGAAATAAATACTAAATATGTACTTTTATAAAGTATGGACATGAGATTTTATAGAACATGTACGGATCCTTCATTCCATACTTAGCCACTTTTTGGATCGTGGGTTCTCGGGCTGGCGGGCTCAAAATTAAGCCTCTATTGTTCTGTGCCCCACAAATAGCACCCCGAGTTCCACGATATACAAATTGACAGGTGGACTTGTGGGTTGTCTGGCTCAACATTGCACTTCTATTGTCCCGTGTCCTCCAAACAACACTCGAAGTTCCGCGATATAAAAATTGACAGACGGACTCCAGGATTATCGCGCTCAAGATTGCAATTGTTTACAGATGGTCATCCTATCTAACATTATTTTCAAATACTAAATTATTAATATTAAATATTGATATTGTACAATTTAATTACATAAAATTATCAAAGGATGTTAAATCGCTTATTTTTTAAAAAATGAAGGAAACAAAACAAAGTTTTTTAAAATTCTATCACCGCAAGCATAACAACAACCAATTTGAATTTTAAGGGCCTCTTGTTGATATGATAGCACAATTGGACTTCACACAATATATATTCGTTTATTTCAAATTATTCCAGTAGATTAATTTTACCAAGTTCATCGATCAAGGAAAAATGCTAAAACAAGCCACATACTACATTTGTGTCACAACACCATAGAAATTATTAGGCAGATTTGCGGGCTAGCTGGCTAAAAAATTGCAATTCTATTGTTCTGTGTCCGCCAAACAACACTCAGATTTCTATGATATACAAATTGACAGACGAAGCATACAACCAAGAACCAACTAAACTCCAAAAAGGCTGCAAGCAAGTTCCCACAAGGTTCCATAGAGAGGGACGCATCGACCTTTGCATCAAACAATTTGATATACAAAGAAAAAATGTTGCGACATTTGTTTTCTCTTGCATCTGGTATATGTTACTAGTAGAAAATAACTGGGGCCATGGGATATATGGGGTTTGCTGCCATGCTTCCCATTTTTAAACTGAATAATATTATGTGCATGCAATCCCAAGTAGTTGAGTCCTACGAACATTAATCTGGATGTTGAACAAATATTATAGAGACACATGAGATATTTTCGTTTCCTGCCAAAGTTTGATATGTTTTTTTTTTTTTCCCTTCTTCAGCCAATATGCAAAATTGCATTATCTTCATTTAAGGTAAATTTGTTCTATATCCAAAAGTCGCACAACATGTAGACATTGCTTGCCTTTTTTTGTAGATATGTTTCATACGAAAATTCTGCCAACTTAGGAAGCACATTTTGTAACATAGTCTTCTTAACCGTACAATGCACAGTTTTGTTTCCCATAGTTCGGATGGTAGCATTGAGGAAATGTCCATATATATATGGACATTTTTCATTGCATCGCAGACAATAAATCGTATCATCACTTATCAAAGAGGAGGAAAAAGCAGAAGAGTTTCATTTCACACATATAGGTTCAAAGGGGGTTGAGTACACATTCACTGCAATCAAAACACCTTCAACCTGGGAATGCGAGCATAGGAATTAATCCATTGAACAATATAATAAACAAATGCATATCCACCCCTTAAAAAAAATAAAAAAATAAAACAAGCCGCAAAAATTTGGTGAAGGCTATTTGTATAAGCAAAGTAAGGATGATTTTGTGGATATATATGCACAATAGTTGTAGAGCTAGCGAGTTTCTTCATATCCTGTACTATATATATGATCGCAACTATGTTACAAAACTTTCATGGGTTGTGCGAAATATCCTTTCTCTAACATCCCTTTTCTTTGTTATATTTTTGAAGAGAATAAGTGGAACCTTCCCTTTATGCAATTGTTGTTCCATTGATGAAAACAAATTTGAATAGGTATAGAACAATTGCAGCTGCAACATGAAACAATGCAATATTTGTGTAACTTACCCGAGATACATGCACATGCGAAAGTAAAGGACAAAACTGGATATGGATAGGTCCTCCAATTTCTTTCTTTAAGTATAGGGTCAACACCAGATAAGTATGGCCCATGACAAATTATTCTTCCATGTAAAATGTAAGCAATCAACATAGTATCCTTTATTTAAATTGAAGTACTAGGCAGCAAAAATAAAAGCTTGTCGTCCATGTTTAACGACACACAGAAAAAAAAGGTACAACATAAAATGAAAAGCAATACTAGAGATTGGAAAACACCATACAAAAAAAAAAAACCCGTAAATATTCTATATTCAAATAAGATGGGTTACAAAATACAGCTGAGATTATTTGCCACAATGATTGCGATTTGGCCTGTCGCCAACCAATAAAAAATATGTATAATGATGAAGCTTGTTGATAGTCTTCTTGACGATCAAATCCTTTATTTGTAAAAAACAATGAGTTGAATATCAATTTCAGGTCCTGGACTTAATTGGTGCTACCAACTAGATCTATCCCATTTTTTTGGATAGCTTGCCTCTTCTAGATATGGCCTGCTTGCATTGGTTGTTTATTCAACATTGCATTCTTTGTTAAGTATTAATTTCCATATGTTGTCGAAAACTTGGGGTTTAAGGTGCTTTCCTTGTAATGTTCCTAACCATTGACATCCGAGATAACTTAGAAATGTGATTCAGGCCTAATTCAAATTCGAGGGAGTCACTTTATGTGACATCACTTATGGGACAAAAAAAAAATTCAAGTATGTTGTGACTGCTATTCTCCCTATATTTGATCATTTGTTTGGTTGAAAATCCTGCCTACAAATTTGTATGTTGAACTTATTTGTTTTATTATAGTACATTGGAAGGAATGTCCAAGCCAGCTGCAAAATGTTCTTTTGTTTAAGTACATGACTTCTTCTGGAAGCACAGGTCTCGTAAGTGTATCAAATGTTGCAGATCGCATCAACACAAGTATGGAAAGTGCATCAAATGCCACAGATCGCATCAGAATATATATTTCTTCATAGTGGTCGCAGACATAGCGGCCCATAGAAAGGTCTGGAATGTTCACAGATGACACCAAGTATGTGGAGTCTGTAAATACATCTATATGACAACGAACAAACTTTGACAAAGAACATGGCTTTCTTTCAAGTTTGTTACCACACCCAGAAGTAGCTCAACAGACTTTGAAATAGAAACTTATGTAGTTATAATATGTCGTTTTATCCACCCATACAGTTTTTGTTACCCGCTTCTCGGTACATTCATGAATGGAGTAATATTTCATGTCATTTACGAACATCACAGACCATTTTGCAAGCCACGGTAAGTGCGACGCCCCTGACGAAGACAAATTCTTGTGCGCTTTGCAGAATTTGATACACTTGTCAAATCTGTGCTTTGCCAAATGTGTTCGTACCAATGTGTTTAGTTGTCACTAGTAAGAGCATAACTAATGTATATTAGGGAGGATAGGAAGTTAGTGGGGATGGAAGGCAGCGACAGATACTTTGAAACATTTGTGAACCATGGTAGAGTGAAGCTTGCGAGTTCGAGGAGTCTACGCTGTAATTGTAGATGACATAAGTTTTGAGTGCAAGATGTATATCACAGAACAAGAAGAAACAGAGTTCAAAAGCGCCAACCAGGCAACCACGGCCATAAAATTGGCTAAGTATGGAAAGGAACAATAGTTGGTCTGATTCGTCATGTGAGGATATAGATGGAGATGAATATATGTTAGCCTGCCAATGCTAGAACCCGCGATCATACAAAGGTGACTAAGTATATAAACAGAAAACGATAATACACGGGAATAAGAAAAGGGAAAAAGGGATGAGTGCACGATGGAATTGTAGACCACGAAAATTTTGAGTGCAAGATGTATATCATGGAACAAGAACTAGAAAAGTTCGAAAGCCCTAACCCGAAACAGTGACCCAGAATTGGACATTTTGTGAACCTGTCAACACGAGGATGCAAAACAGGCTGAAAAGGTCTCTCCATAAGAAGTGAGGCTTAGAACATTTGAATGCATAATCTATAACATGGAAGAGGGGATGATGTCAGAATCTGGTAGTCAATTTGTATATTGTGGAGGGTTTGATGAAAATTGTTTCGTACCAGTGTGTCTAGTTTTCACTAGTAAGAGCATAACTAATGTATATTAGGAAGGACAACAAGTTCGTGAGGATGGAAGGAAACGACAGATACTTTGAAACATTTTTGAGCCATGGTAGAGTGAAGCTTGCGAGTTCGAGGATTCCATGGTGGAATTGTAGATCACAAAAGTTTTGAGTGCACGATGTTTATCACGGAACAATTAGCAACATAGTTCGAAAGAGGCAACCTGAGAACCAAAACCATAAATTTGGCTAAGTATGAAAAGGAACAACAGTCGGTCAAATTCATAATGTGAGGATATAGATGAAGATGGAGATATGTCAACCCGCCAATGGTGGAACCCGTGATTATAGAAAGGCGACTAAGTATATAACTAGAAAGTGATAATGCATGGGAAGAAGACAAGAGAAAAAGGGCTAAGTATCTCACAGAAGAACATCTACTGTTCATTTATTAATGCAAATCCTTTCAAACCCCTAGTGAGTTCTCACTAGTAAAGGCATAAATTGCATATAACAGAAGTTCTTTGGGTGCAAGATGTATATGTCGAAACAGGGGAAATAAGTGTTGGATACCGTGAACAGGGGACATAAGTGATGGATACCACAAATCATGGAACAAGAAGAAATAGAGTTTGAAAGCACCAACCTGACAATTGCAACCATAAAATTGGCTAAGTATGTAAAGGAACAACGATCGATCGTATTCGTCATGTGAAGATATAGATGAAGATGAATATATTTAAGCCCACCAACATTGGAACCCGCGATCATAGAAAGGCAACTAAGTAAATAAATAGAAAGCGATAATACACGGGAAGAAGAAAAGGGGAAAAGGACTAAGGAGTCCGTAGTGGAATTGTAGATCACAAAATTTTTGAGTGCAAGATGTATATCACAGAACAAGAAGCATGAGAGTTCGAAAGTGCCAACTAGACAACCGCGGGCATAAAATTGGCTAAGTATGGAAAGGAACAATGATCAGTCAGATTCGTCATGTGAGGATATAGATGGAGATGAAGATATTTCAGCCCGCCAATGCTGGAACCTGCAATCATAGAAAGGTGACTAAGTATATAACTAGAAAGAAATTATACACGGGAAGAAGACAAGGGAAAAAGGGCTAAGTATCTCACAGAAGAACATCTATTGTTGGCTTATTAATGCAAATCCTTTCAAACGCTTAGTGAGTTCTCACTAGTAAAGTCATAAATTGCAGATCACTGAAGTTCTTTGGGTGTAATATGTATATGACGAAACAAGGGACATAGGTGTTGGATAGCACAAACCTGGGACCCGATGATCAGATAATTGGCTAAGTATTGAAAGGGACCGCAGTCGGTTAGGCTCATGGTGTGAATATATAGATAAAGAGTTGTCAATTTGTGAATCCATGAGGTCGTGATCATATAGCTGCGACTAAATATAGAACCACAAAGGGATAATAGAGGAGGGTAAAAGAGAAAAATTAAGAGTTTTTATACATTCCTGCGAACAAATTGTATATTGCGGAACTCTGAGTGCTGTTTGCAGCTCACGAAAGATTCAAAACACAATTTTGAGGACGTCAATCTGGGAACCCGCAATCAAAAAAGTGTGCAAGTATGGAACATGGAAATGTTGGCCGGGACTTGTTTTCACTAATATATTGAAATTTGTAATAGCTTTGCCATTACTTGGCAAGATCTTCTTTGCATGTTTCTAGACAAGTTTTGTAGGGATGGTTGGTTGTCGAGACTTTTTCTTATTAATGACGATTTTTACGGTTATTGCATGATTTCATTTTAGTATTAAACCTTTGGTGTTGCATATCTGGAAAGAAGTACGAGGATGGATAGAACATGAAACAATGACTAGGAGTTGGAGTTTTCGAGAACCCATCAACGTGAGGATCCAAAATAGGGTGACAAGGTTTCCCCAGAAGACGCGAGGCCTTGACGGCCAAATTGTATAGCTCCGAACATTTGAATGCATAATGTGTAACACGGAAGAGGGAACGATGTCGGAGTCTGGTAATCAATTTTTATATGGCAGAGGAGTGGGTGCTAATGCTTTCGTACCAATGTGTCCAGTTGTCACTAGTAAGAGCATAGTTAATGTATATTAGGAAGGGCGCGAAGTTGGTGGGGATGGAAGGCAGTGACAGATACTTTGAGTGAAGTTAATGTATAGGAGGAACCTATGGTGGAATTGTAGATCACAGATGTTTTGAGTGCAAGATGTATATCATGGAACAATAAACAACCGAGTTCCTATGCACCAACCCGACAACCGCGGCCATAAAATTGGCTAAGTATGGAAAGGAATAGCGTTCAATCAGACTTCCACGATAAACAAATTGATAGATAGAATCTAGGACTGGCGAGCTTAAGATTTCCATTGTTTACGAATAGTCATCCCTATCAAATATCTAACATTATAAAAAAACATGATTTTCAAATACTAAATTATTAATATTAACTATTGATATTGTACAATTTAATTACATAAATTATCAATATTGAACCCACCTATCCGGTAACTCACCTATTCGGAAAAACCGCGAGCCAAAAATTTTGTACAATATGAAACGGGGAAGCAGTCGGTCGGGTTGGTGATATAAAAGTAAGTGAAATCTGAAGGCATGAATCCGCCAACTTCCGTACCTAGAAATTTTTCGAAAAATGATTAATACATACTAAATATGTACTATAAAGTATGGACATGAGATTTTATAGAGCATGAAGGGATCTCGCATTCCATACTTAGCCACTTTTTGGATTGTGGGTTCTTGGGTTGGCAGGCTCAAAATTGGGCCTCTATTGTTCTGTTCCCTAAAAATAACACCTAGAATTCCACGATATACAAATTGACAAGCAGACCTGCGAGCTGGCTGGCTCAACATTGCACTTCTATTGTTCTGTGTCCTCCAAAGAACACTTGGAGTTCTGCGATATACAAATTGATAGATGGACTCTAGGGCTGGCGGGCTCAAGATTGCGATTATTTACGGATGGTAATCCCTATCAACTATCTAACATTATCTAAAAACATTATTTTCAATACTAAATTATTAATATTAAATATTGATATTGTACAATTTAATTAGACAAAAAAGTTTGTATAATTTGAAACAGGGAAGCTGTCGGTCGGGTTGGTGATATAAAAGTAAGTGGAAATCTGAACATGTGCATCTGCCAACTTCCACACCTAGAAATTTTCTAAGAAACGAGATATGCATACTAAATATGTACTTTTATAAGGTATGGACATGAGATTTTATAGAGCATGTACGAATCCTTCATTCCATACTTAGCCACTTTTTGGATCGCGGGTTCTCGGGTTGGTGGGATCAAAATTGAGCCTCTATTGTTTCGTTCCCTACAAATAGCACCCAGAGTTTCACAATATACAAATTGACAGGCGGACTTGCGGGCTATCTAGCTCAACATTGCACTTCTATTGTCCTATGTCCTCCAAACAACACTCAGAGTTCCACGATATAAAAATTGATAGACGGACTCCAGGATTGGCGGGCTCAAGATTGCAATTGTTTACGGATGGTCATCCTATCTAACATTATCTAAAAACATTATTTTCAAATACTAAATTATTAATATTAAATATTGATATTGTACAATTTAATTACATAAAATTATCAAAGGATGTTAAATCGCTTATTTTTAAAAAAAATGAATGAAACAAAAGAAAGTTTTTTAAAATTCTATCACCGCAAGCAGAACAACGACCAATTTGAATTTTAAGGGCCTCTTGTTGATATGATAGCACAATTGGACTTCACACAATATATATTCGTTGATTTCAAATTGTTCCAGGAGATTAATTTTACCAATTTCATCGATCAAAGAAAAATGCTAAAACAAGCCACATACTACATTTGCATCACATCACCATAGAAATTATCAGGCGGATTTGCGGGCTAGATGGCTAAAAAATTGGAATTCTATTGTTCTGTGTCCTCCAAACAACACTTGGAGTTTCGCGATATACAAATTGACAGACGAAGCATACAACCAAGAACCAACTAAACTCCAAACAGGATGCAAGAAAGTTCCCACAAGGTTCCATAGAGCAGGACCCATTGACCTTTGCATCAAACAATTTGATATACAAAGAAAAAACGTCGCTACATTCATTTTCTCTTGCATCTAGTATATGTTCCCAGTAGAAAATAATCGAGGACATGGGATATATGGGGTTTGCTACCATGCTTCCCATTTTTGGACTGAATAGTCTTATGTGCATGCAATCCCAAGTAGTCAAGTCCAACGAACATTAATCTGGACGTTGAAGAAATATTACAGAGAGACATGAGATATTTTCATTTTCATTTTCTCTTGCATCTGGTATATGTTCCCAGTATAAAAAAACTAGGGCCATGTGATATATGGGGTTTGTTGCCATACTTCCCATTTTTGGATTGAACAATCTTATGTGCATGCAATCCCAAGTAGTCGAGTCCAATGAACATTAATCTGGATGTTGAAGAAATATTACAGAGACACATGAGATATTTTCGTTTCTTGCCAAAGTTTGATATGTTTTTTTTTTTTTCCTTTTTCAGTCGATATGCAAAATTGCATTGTCCTCATTTAAGGTAAATTTGTTGTGTATTTGAAAGTCATGCAGCATGTAGACATTGTTTGCCTTTTTATGTATATATGTTTCATACGACGATTCTGCCAACTTAGGAAACACATTTTGTAATAGAGGTTGCCTAACTGTACAATGCACGGTTGTGTTGCCCACTATTCAGATGGCAGCATTGAGGCAATGTCCATATATATATGGATTTTTTCACCGCATCGTAGACAATCAATCATATCATCACTTATCAAAGCGGAGGCAGAAACATGAGAGTTGCATTTTGCACATACAGGTTCAAAGGTGGTTGAGTATGCAATCGCTGCAACCAAAACACCTTCAACCTGGGAACATGAGCATA
>JZKD02S1772075.1:600037-633122 GCA_000966675.3 Picea glauca
TTCTGTACATCATCTATGTTTGAGCACCAACTCAAAGTGAGGCTACTACCTCTGTTTTACAAGCTCCAACTTGTTGAGAGCACCAACTCTCTAGTTTCTCTAGCACCGACTAGAATGAAGCACCAACTCCCTAAGAGTTCCAGTGCCAACTGGATAGAAGCATCAATTTCCTAAGAGTTCCAACACCAACTGGATGGAAGCACTAACTTCTAGTTACACAGGCACTGACCTGTCTATCAGAGAACCAATGTTCTCCCTTGCACCACCCTGCCACCCTGGTTTCTCTGGCTGCAACCAGATGGAAGATACAACTCCCTGTGTTCAAGCACCCACTTGAACCTCTGAGGACAACAATCCTCCCTAGCACCTCACGACCACCCTGAAATATAAAACTTTGCTTTCTGTGAATTTATTACAGTGATTCAATAGTTTTCATTTACTTACCAGGCTTATCACTGTTCTGCTATGCCGCTCTACTCTACCTGCATCAGTGTCTTCCTACTTGCATCCTCTTCATATTTTTGATCTTCTCCTCTGTTTCAGCATGCACACCTCAGATTTATCTTCTTCTCACAGATATGCATCTTTGATATGTGCAAATTCTGCTCTCTTAACCTATTCTATTATGTTCCACTTCTGTTCCTCAACTCTGAGTTTTCTTTACACTGCGCATACTGTAATTTTACCTTTCTACAGTTCAATTCATTTTTCACTCCTCACCACCACATGCGCACAGTCATAGTGTGCTTCTTTTATTCACATCCTCTTCAGTTACACCTCGAATCTTCTTGGTCAAAAATGCCCCAGCAACTGAAACGCCAACCGTCCAAGAACCATAATTCGGTTCTGCTAACTGAATCGTAACTAATCGATTAACTGCGAGGTGAAACAATAACCCTTCGATCAAGTTTCCAATTAACCAACACCGTTGGATTAAATCCACAGGATTTCGCGTTTATCTCATATGCCCACTAGCTGTGACCGAGCGCTAAACAAAATTTGAATTTCGTGATTTTGCATTTCGACATTCCTGTGATGAAGGGTCTCGAAACTCCAAGTCGCGATCGCCGAGACTCCGAGATGGAGATTAGCACCGCTAGTTTCTTCTCCTCACGTGACCACCGACGGTGACCACAGGCTGCGCCAAAAGGCGTTTCGTATTTCGTGAACTTATGAATTTCATCGAGCCTGATCAATGGTCGAGATCTCCAATGATCCGATGGTCCAGATCTCATCGCAATCTCATATATCGTGATTCCTATGATGAAGGATCTTGATACTCCAAGTCGCGATCACCGAGACTCCAAGATGGAGCTTAGAACCACTAGCTTCTTCCCCTCACGTGACCACCGGTAATGACCACAAGCTGTGCCAAAAGGCGCTTCGTATTTCACGAACTTAAGAACTTCATCGAGCCTGATCAACGGTCCATGATCTCGATGATTCGACGGTCTGGATATTTTCGTGATCTCGCATATCGTGAGTTCCCACACCATGCTTCGTTGACTCCTCCAATGTGCAAGTCAGTGAAATTCCAATCACTTGCCACGTCTCCTATGACTCCAACAGTCAGGATTGTTATCACAATTTCGCATATCACGAGTTTGAACCTCTTTCCTTTGGATTTCCCGATCTGCGAAACTCCGAAACAAAACCTTTGTCGTGCTTTGACTGTTTTCCTCCTTTTGAGCTTACACTGTTGATCTTGCCATTATCGCTACGCTACTGATCGTGCTGATGTTCGCTATCAATGACAAACACGCATACTCTGCCTCTATCTAAAAAACATGTCAACATTGTTAATGATGGAGGATGCTCACGAATTTCGATCATCCATGGACCATCACGAGAAGAGGGACGTGGAAGCTCTTCTGTCTTTTAAAAAACATATCAAATCGGATCCATCTGGAAGGTTGTCCGACTGGACAGCGGAGAACTCATTGGATGTGTGCTCCTGGCATGGTATTACCTACAGGCAACACACTCGAAGAGTTGTTTCTGTAATACTTCATGTTCTCGTACCTCTTCTTAATACTAACTTAAGATTGGAAGGTACCCTTTTGGCCTCTCTCGGCAACCTCTCCTTGGTGCAGACACTGGATCTTAATGGTAATAATTTGACAGGAGGAATTCCACCAGATTTCGGGCGGCTTAAAGCATTGCAAATACTTGATCTCAGCTACAATAATTTAGGAGGATCGATTCAAGAATTGTGTAATTGCACACGCCTCAAATGGATCGAGCTTTCACGGAACAGTTTCACAGGGACCATACCAACAGAGTTTGGTCGTCTAGTCGACTTGGAGCGTCTCGACTTGAGTGTCAATAATTATTTGGGCGGAAGTATTTCAACCTCTCTCCGCAACTGCACCTCTCTCCGAGAATTCTCGATTGAGTCGAACAATTTCACTGGTCCAATCCCTTCCGAGTTGGGCTCGGTGAGAAGCATGTCTTATCTTGACCTAGGAACCAACCATTTCAATGGTCCAATCCCTTCCACTTTGGGTTCCATTCAAAGCCTATCTTCCCTTTACCTTGAACACAACCTACTAAGTGGTCATATCCCTCCATCTCTTGGCAATTGCACTCAATTATTGGAGTTTGACTTGTATGATAATGATGTGAGTGAGGAAATACCAGTTGAATTGGGGTTGTTGCAGAAACCAGAATACCTTGACTTAAGTCATAACAAATTGTTTGGGAGCATACCATCTCAATTGGGTAATTTGAACAAGCTTTTGTCTATGGATCTGGGTGTAAATAGGCTCAGCGGTAGCATACCTGAAACCATTACGAATTTGAGCAACCTTCTGGCACTTCAATTGGAGAGCAACAATCTCAAAGGTATCATTCCAAAATCCATTGGAAATCTTCAATCTCTCCGATTTTTTAATTTATATTCAAACAATTTAACCGGATGTATTCCACTTAGCATTGGTCAACTAAAATTTCTCACTACTCTGAACATAAAGAATAATAATATTTCTGGGAGTATTCCTAATAGTGTCAGTAGTTTGGTTTCACTTAAGAATTTAATTTTGTCCCAAAATAGACTAGAAGGCCCACTTCCTAAGACCATTGGTGATTGCACTTCTCTTATTATTTTCTCTGCCTACTCTAATAACTTCTCTAGGACTATGTCCACATCTTTGACCAACTGTACCAACATTCAACAACTCCATTTAAGTGCAAATGGATTGAGTGGGGAACTTCCTAGCCACTTCACCTCTTTTCATGACTTGACTATTTTAAGAATTAGTTATAATAATCTCCATGGTGATATTCCTAAATGGATTACAAGTTTCATGAAGTTGAGTTATTTGGATTTATCCAACAATAAATTTAGTGGAAGAATACCTTTTGATCTTGAGAGACTGGAGGGATTTTCACTAAATGTATCTTGGTTTGGAGAAACTTGAGGACCATCTGATCTATTGTCAATTCCAGACACAAGAAAGATGGAAGTAATATCATTTGGCATATCATATGTGGATGACACTTGCTTTGATTTCTCTAACAATAATCTTACAGGGGAAATACCCACAAGCATAGGAAGTTTGACGGGCTTGCGCTCATTGAATTTATTCGGGAACCAGTTGGAAGGGATAATACCCATATCTCTTAGTAACATATCTACTTTGGAGGTGTTGGACTTGGCCAAAAATAATTTCAGTGGACTGATCCTTGAAGAACTATCAAAGCTACATTGGTTGCACAAAATGAATGTTTCATCTAATAGCCTATGTGGGCCAATTCCAGTAGGGACACAATTTTCAACTTTTGATGCATCTTCATTTCAAAATAATAAATGCTTATGGGGTGTCCATTAGATCGATGCAGAAATGAAAATAAAAAACCTCCTTTAACTAGAGGTAATAGTACTAGTAAGAGTAATCATGTTGAAGTGAAATGGTTGACCACTGTGAATGAAAATATGTCATTAATAGCATTGGGGATGGGAATGGGGCTTGGATTTTGGGGAGTTGTTGCTATGTTCATACTCTAGGAAAGAGCTAGGTGTTGGGTGTTGCGTATACCCTCCAAAAATCCACAAGTCTTTTATCGAGTGTATCGACTTCCTACATAGTAAAAATTGTAACTTGTTGCTTCAAAATATGCTCCCTGCATAGTAGGCATTGTAACTTATTGCACTAAAATTTAAATTAGAAAGTGGTATGTTGTGTATTGCTATGATTTCTAGAGTGCAAAAAAAGAACCAAAACTATATTAAGTGACTAAGTTATTATACAAAACCTTATGTATATAAGGCTAGATATTCTAAATTTTAATATCCAACATAATTTTCATTTCATAATATAAAGTGATATCCTTTAAATATTAGAGGACTTTCTAAGGTTATATATTAGACAATTTGCCCCTTCATTGTCATTTTTGAGCTTTGTGTGAGGTTTTTTAAATGTAATTTGTTTTATTTTAATCAATGAAAAACAAATCAAAACTATATTAAGTGACTAAGTTATTATACAAAACCTTATGTATATAAGGCTAGATATTCTAAATTTTAATATCCAACATAATTTTCATTTTATAATATAAAGTGATATCCTTTAAATATTAGAGGACTTTCTAAGGTTATATATTAGACAATTTACCCCTTCATTGTCATTTTTGAGCTTTGTGTGAGGTTTTTTAAATGTAATTTGTTTTATTTTAATCATTGAAAAACAAATCAAAACTATATTAAGTGACTAAGTTATTATACAAAACCTTATGTATATAAGGTTAGATATTCTAAATTTTAATATCCAACATAATTTTCATTTCATAATATAAAGTGATATCCTTTAAATATTAGAGGACTTTCTAAGGTTATATATTAGACAATTTGCCCCTTCATTGTCATTTTTGAGCTTTGTGTGAGGTTTTTTAAATGTAATTTGTTTTATTTTAATCAATGAAAAACAAATCAGTAATATTGTGTTTGTTATTGATTTTTAACATTATATTAAAAACTTTTCTATTTTTAAATATTTTTTTTCTTTAACATTATATTGACATCTACTTTACTTTTTAAATGTAATTTGTTTTATTTTAATTAATGGAATGCAAATCAGTAATATTGTGTTTATTGTATTTGTTATTGATTTTTAACAGTAATTTTTTTTTCTATTTTTAAATATTTTTTTGCTTTTAACATTTTATTGATATCTACTCTAGTTTTTAAATATTGTTTATTATAATTTTATTTGTATTATTATTAAATTGAATTTTAATTTTAATAATATGTTAATATGATTATTAACATTTTAAAGATATTTTAAATGATGCTAATATAACTTCTTATACTTTTCCTCATTTTAAATCTAATAATATACTCATTGCATATTATAAGCTCAACATGTTGCTTTACAGGAATAAAACTTGAATGGGAAATATAACACCATCCCATAACCACTCAAACTAGACCTAATTAACACACATACACATAAATAATTTTGTATTAACTTTTTAAATATATATTTGATTAACTAAAATGATTTTTTTTTTAAAATTAAATTAAAATTTAATTTTAATATATATATTTTTCCTAAAAAAAAATGCTAGTTTATTTCATATGAAAAATAAAATCACATTTTGTAGATGCATGTCCCCATGCATTTGGTGGAGCTTCCATTTGAAGGGCTCCCCCTGGTTACAAAAAAGAGTTCCCAAAAAATAAAGGTGAGTGCATATTTCTATCTCAGGGACATAAATCCACATATACCGTACAATATATATAGTCTTTTTACAAAGAGAAAAAAAGAGTTCCAAAAAAATAGAGGTGAGTGCATATTTCTATCTCGGGGACATAAATTCCACATATACCATACAATATATATAGTCTTTTTACAAAGAGAAAAGAAGAGTTCCAAAAAAATAAAGGTGACTGCATATTTCTATCTCGAGGACATAAATTCCACATATACCATACAATATATATAGTCTTTTTACAAAGAGGAAAAAAGTAAGTGGTCGCAAACTTATGAAGACTATGAGTATTCCCTTGTAAGAGTATCCTCCCAAAAATCTTGTATGAAAATTGTTCTGATAAAAAAAAGAGCTCGATGGTGCTAATCATTTTGAGGTGTTACTATGCGATGTCGTTTCTCTTCTATAAAAGGCATGTGGTATAACTCATAGATTGTTTCGATATTGTCTTATACTATCATCCACTACCCATAATCCATCTGTATCCTTTCTTTCAGTAAGTGGTTGCAAACTTACGAAGATAGTGAGTATTCCCTTGTAAGAGTATCCTCCCAAAAAGCTTGTATCAAAACCGTTCTAATAAAAAAAAGAGCTAGATGGTGCTAATCATTTTGAGCTGCTACTATGGGATGTCACTTCTCTTCTATAAAAGGCCTATGGTATAACTCATAGATTGTTCCATTGTTGTCTTCCACTATAATCCACTGCCCATAATCCATTTGTATCCCTACTTTTGAGAGTTGGTCAACTACCATATTCCTTTCCCTATAAACATGTTGGATATCAAAAGTGTCAAATGAGGCCACAATTCTATGAAATTCTTCAAGGATGCGAAGCAAACAAATATTATGACACTACTGTAATTTCTGAACCCATTTAACAACAATTTGAGAATCACCAAAAATATGTATGGAATTAACATTCTTTACCTTTGCAAAGAGTAGAAGTAATTTAAGAGACAACAATTCTGCATAATTATTTGTGCCAAGGCCCAACCCCATCTTGATTTTATAGTAGACATGGTTAAAAATATGCAGGACAGCCCCTCCAATGCATGATTGGTTTCTATTTTGTGATGCACCATAAAAAAATTCCCACAACCTTGTGCGATCCATTGTTTCTTCATGTATTGTCCTTCAAGACTCCCTCCCTTTTACTTCTGGAAAATGAGCTAGGATGCTAATGTTAGAAAATAATACACACTTACATTCTAAACCTAGAATAAGAGAGGAAGAAAGATTTAATCAAGAAGTAAATGACGCAACAATCACATAGTACACAAATATTTTACCCTGGAAACCTAAACCGGGAAAACCGACATTCCTTGAGCATTCTTCTCCTTGTTGTCTTATTCATTCAGAATAAAATGTTACATGTCTAACCTTGGTCCACACCTAAGACACAATCAAAAGAATACCCTCTTTCTTACATAAGAACAACCCTATAGCCAGTTAGGCTTACATATACATGACCAACAACCTCTACGATTATTGACTGACTCATTGATCAACCTTTTCAGCCTTAAAACATGCCTTCTTTATAGGATTTAAAGAAGACAAAACCATAAATAAAAACGCGCCCAATAACTATTACATATCCATGCATGTCATTGGCTACAAATCCCACAAATCTCAGGATTCTATTACAGTCGAATACCAAGTTGTATTAGTCGTCGACTACCAGTCGACCTTCATTCGATCTTCAGTCGGTTTCCATACACCCGCCTGTCGACCTCTTTGATTTGATGTCGATGTCTTTAGCATGTCAAACCACCTCGAACTTCAACTTTACTCGGTTGACTAACCTCGACCTTCGAATTGTTGTCGATCCACCTGGACTTCGTCTTTGCCCAGTCAAACCACCTTGACCTTCGACTTCGACTGTCATTCGATCCACCTTGACTTTCACTACAAATATTATAACAACCCAAAATTCTCCCACTTGTTTTCTTCTTTGCTGAAACCAGAATACCTTTGAACTTTCGTTCACAGAATCGAGGCAACAATGCCCATTGCCTCTCTGCACCAAGAGAACTTCAAAGAACTCACAAACTTGGTCAACGAGTCTGCTATGCTTTCCAACGTGTCTACCTTATCCAGCAACACCTTATTTCTTTCCACCATGTCTCTCATGAAATGGTATCGTACATCAATGTTCTTAGTCTTCGAATGATAAGATGGGTTTTCTTCCAGAAATATTTTTCTTTGACTATCACAACTTATCTTCATAGCTCTCTGCTAAAACCCGATTTTTAAACACAACCTTTGCATCCATACTACTTCTTTGCTTCCATGAGTGGTTGCTATATATTAAAATTATATTGTTAACAAGACTACGAATTCCTATTGCTTACTCATCCAGCGGATTGCTCCACCGAAAATTTTGAACACATATCCACTGGTCGATCTCCGTCGATCCAGATGTCCAGACCAGTCAACGCCAACAAATCCTTTGTACATTTAATTCACTGTCACCTTCAGTTTTTCCTTGGTAGAACATAGAATAATCTTTTGTGGCACAAAAATACCTGAATACTCTCTTGATAGTTTTCTAGTGTTCCTTCCGAGGTGTCGACATGTATCTACTCAACACTCCCACTACATGTCGACACGAGCATAAAAATATGAGAAATGGATCATATTTTTATTCTCATGTGCTTCCTCATCATGGTGGCCACTCTACACATAAGTGCTGCAACTGTTAATTACTCACGCTCAAAGGTACATTTCCATACTCATTGAAGAGTTCATGTCCCTGGTTAGATGAGTGGATTAAATTATAATCAAACTAATTCTTCTTCTGATGAATTTGCTTTTACTGGACGTGCTATGCTGGAGGATGGTCATGAATTCCGATCATCCATGGACTGTCATGAGAAGAGGGATGTGGAAGATCTTTTGTCTTTTAAAAACACATCAAATCGGATCCATCTGGAAGGTTGTTCGACTGGACAATAGAGAACTCACATGATGTGTCCTCCTAGCATGGTATTACTTGTAGGCAACATACTATAAGAGTTTTTTCCGTAATACTTCTTGTTCTCGTACCTTTTATTAATTCTAACTTAAGATTGGAAGGTACCCTTTTTATCTCTCTCGACAACCTCTCCTAGTTGCAGATGCTGAATCTTAATGGTAATAATTTGACAGGAGGAATTCCACTCGATTTCGGGCGGCTTAAATCATTGTGAATACTTGATCTCAGCTAGAATAATTTAGGAGGATCGATTACACAAACATTGTGTAACTTCACATGCCTCAAATGGACTAAGCTTTCATGGAACAACTTCATGGGGACCATACCAACATAGTTTGGTCATCTAGTCGACTTGGAGCATTTCGACTTGAGCATCAATAATTGCCTGGGGAAAGTATTCCAACCTCTCTCTGCAATTTCACCTCTCTCCAAGAATTCTCGATTGAATAAAACAATTTTGCTAGTCCAATACCTTCCGAATTGGGTTCGGTGAGAAGCATGTCTTATCTTGACCTTGGAACCAACCATTTCAATGGTCCAATCCCTTCCACTTTGGGTTCCATTCAAATCCTATCTTCTCTTTACCTTGAACGCGACCTACTAAGTGGTCATATCCCTCCATCTCTTGGCAATTGCACTCAATTATTGGAGTTCGAATTGTATGATAATGATGTGAGTGGGGAAATACCAGTTGAATTGGGGTTGTTGTTGAAACTACAATACCTTGACTTGAGTCATAACAAATTGTTTGGGAGCATACCATCTCAATTATGTAATTTGAACAGAATTTTGTTAATGGATCTGGGTGTAAATAGGCCTAAAAGTAGCATACCTGAAACCATTATAAATTTTCCCAAGCTTCTAGCACTTCAATTGGAGAGTAATAATCTCAAAGGTATCATTCCAAAATACATTGGGAATCTTCAATCTCTATGATTTTTGAATTTATATTCAAACAATTTAACTGGATGTATTCCACATAACATTGGTCAACTAAAATTTCTCACTACTTTGAACATACAGAATAATAATATTTCTGGGAGTATTCCTAATCGTGTCAGCAGGTTGGTTTCACTTTAGAATTTACTTCTGTCCCAAAATAGGCTAGAAGGACCACTTCCCGAGACCATTGGTGATTGCACTTCTCTTATTATTTTCTCTTCTTACTCTAATAACTTCTCTGGGGCTATGTCCACATATTTGACCAACTGTAACAACATTCAACAACTCCATTTAAGTGCAAATGGATTGATTGGGGAACTTCCTAGCCACTTCACCTCTTTTCATGACTTGGCTATTTTAAGAATTAGTTATAATAATCTCCATGGTGATATTATTAAATGGATTACAAGTTTCATGAAGTTGAGTTATTTGGATTTATCCAACAATACATTTAGTGGAAGAATACCTTTTGATCTTTTGAGACTTCATGGATTTGCAGTCAATGTATATTGGCTTGGAGAAACTTGAAAACCATTTGATATATTGTTAATTCCATACACAAGAAAGATGGAAGTAATATCATTTGGCATATCATATGTGGATGGCACTTGCTTTGATTTCTCTAACAGCAATCTTATAGGGGAAATACCTACAAGCATAGGAAGTTTGTCCATCTTACGATCATTGAATTTATTCGGGAACCAGTTGGAATGGTTAATACCCATATCTCTTAGTAACATATCTACTTTGGAGGTGTTGGACTTGGCCAAAAATAATTTGAGTGGACCAATCTCTGAAGAACTATATAAGCTACATTGGTTGCACAAAATGGATGTTTAAGCTAATAGCCTATGTGGGCCAATTCCAACAGGGACACAATTTTCAACTTTTGATGCAACTTCATTTCAAAATAATAAATTCTTATGGGAATGTCCATTAGATTGATGTGGGAATGAAAATAAAAAACCTATAACTAAAGGTAATAGTGTTAGTAAGACTAATCATGTTAAAGTGAAATGGTTGACTACTGTGAATGAAAATATGTCATTAATAACATTGGGAATGAGAATGGGGTTTGGATTTGGAGGAGTTGTTGATATGTTCATACTTTGGGAAAGAGCTAGGTGTTGGGTTTTACATATACCCTCCAAAAAGCCAAGTGTCTTTTATGGAGTGTATCGACTTCCTACATAGTAGGTATTGTAACTTATTGTGTAACTTATTGCACCCAAATACGCTCCCTGCATAGTAGGCATTATAACCTATTATACTGAAATATGAGTTAGAAAGTGATGTGTTATGTATTCCTATAATTTATATAACTTATTCATTATAAAAAACAAGAGAGAGTGCAAAAAAAACCAAAAATATGAGTTAAAAAGTGATGTGTTATGTATTCCTATGATTTCTATAACTTATTCATTATAAAAAACAAGAGAGAGTGCAAAAAAACCAAAACTATATTAAGTGACTAAATTGTTATACAAAACCTCGTGTACATAAAACTAGATATTCTAAATTTTAATATCCAACATAATTTTCATTTCTTAATATAAAGTGATATCCTCTAAATATGAGAGGACTTTCTAAGGTTATATATTGGAGAATTTGCCCCTTCATTTCCATTCTAGAGTATTGTGTGGGGTTTTCTATTAAATGTAATTTTTTTATTTTATTTTAATTAATGGAAAGAAAATTGTGTTTGTTATTAATTTTTAATATAATATTAAAAAATTTTCTAATTTTAAATATTTTTTTCTTTTAACATTATATAAAATTTACTCTACTTTTTAAATGTTTTTTATTATAATTTTATGTGTATTATTTTTAAATTGAATTTCAATTTTAATAATATGTTAATATGATTATTAAAATTTTAAAAATATTTTAAATGATGCTCCCAATAGTTTGCTATAGTTTTAAATCTGTCCTGGTTTACATTTTCCTTCATTTCAGCCAAATGTGCACATTGAATAAGTGGAGGCATCTTTTGCCAAGAATCTGACCAAAATAAGGCCTCCCAACCTCCTCTTATTTCCCATAAAACATGATTTTAGAGGATGGAATGGTTTTTCCATGTAACATTCCTAATCAGAGAACCCTCTACGTGCTCATTCCATCAGATAAGTTGGTGCTCTGCCACCGCTAGTGTGTATTTGCACCTCCATAACCAAGCCCAAAGATATTTTGGGTTCTTGAGCCACCTCCACCATATTTTTTCCCTTAATATTTGGTTCATCATTAGTGGATCCCTTAGCTCGAGGTTGCCCGCCTGTTTTGGCTTACAAAGCACATCCCAGTTGACAAAAGCCCATTTTCACCCTTCCTCTATGCCTTTCCAAAGGAATCATCTTTGAATGTTCTTTATGATTTTGAGCATAGATTTAGGGGCTACTAGAGCCGAGAAGACATAAATGGGAATGGCTTGAAGGACTGACTTTGAGAGCACAAGTAGGCCTGGAAGGTTTAGGGAGAGTAAGGTCCATGAGCTTAGCCACTTGTGAATGGCTTCAAGAACGTCTTCCCAAGAACAATTCTTGAGAGAATTATTAATGAGTGGGATACCAATGTATTTTGACAGAAGGGATCTCTGGTTGAAGCCAAGAATGTGGGTGATATGGGATTGAATGGCTCGAGGAGTGTTAAAATATAAAATATGGGATTTATTGATGTTTATGGTAGTGTCAGAGGCTTCATTGAAATCATTAAGGATGGGAAGGATATGATGAGCTTCCCATACTGTGGGGACCCCCATCATCATGGTATCATCAATGAATTGGTTGTGCAAGATGTGGGGGTTTATACCATGTAAGGAGAGAACTTTGAGCGATCCATCTACGATGGATGATTTTGTGTACTGGCTAAGCCCCTTTGCCATGATGAAAAAGAGGAAAGGGAAGAGGGGGTAACCTTGTCGGATTCCACATGAAGGTGAGAAGGGATTGGAGGGAACACCATTGACTTGAATAGAGAAGAATTTTGAGGAAGTTAGGTTCATGATCCAATTAACCCATGTTTCACTAAATCCAAAGGCAAGAAGAAAGGATCTCATATAATGTTATATGAGTTTATCAAAGGCTTTGGAGAGATCTAGCTTGATGAGCATACCTAGGGTATCATAGGATTTAAAGGACTGGATAACCTCATGGGACAGAATGAAATTGTCCATGATCTAACCTCCCTCCACTTAACCTGATTATTCATGTGAGATAATAAAATAAATAAGGGGCTTGAGTATAAGAGCAATTACCTTGGTGATGATTTTGTAGATGACATTGCAAAGAGAAATTGGGAGGAACTGCTTGAGATTCAATACTTTCTCCTCTTTGGGGATTAAGGTGAGAAAAGTGGCATTGATATCTAGGAGCACCTCTCATGTGCTACGAGAATATTCAATCAACTGCCAAACCTCCTCTTTGACCAAGTGCCAACAATGATGAAAGCAATCGGTGGTGAAAGCACCTAGTCTTGGGGACTTCTCGATGGGGATCTCCTTGATAACTTGATCAACTTACTCCAAGGTCAATGGTCGTAGGAGATATGTGTTCTACTTTGCAGTGACTAAAGCGGGGATATATCTGGTGATTTTTTTAATGGTTGTTGACCTATTTTGGCAAGGTTCGGTGAGAAGATCTTGATAGAAATTAATCAGCTCCTGCTCGATTTCTGCATGTGTTGTAATGGGTTGGCCTTAATCATTTTACAGTTTAGTGATACGATTAATATTCGTCTCTGTATCATCGATCGATGAAAAAGTTGGAGTTTTTTCCCCCTTCTTTAAGCCATTGGACCCTTGATTTTTTCTACTAGAGGGTTTCCTCTTAGGCATATCATTCCTCTAGCTGTTGTTTGACCTGTGCCTCTTTGGATTTAAGTTGGTTTGAGATTCCTTGTGAGATAATATCCCATTGGATGTTCTTCATTCTCTTCTCTAGGTCTTGTTGGGCTTGGAAAACATTTCCAAAAGAGTGTTTGTTCCATTCTTTAAGCCACAATTTGAAGTTTTTCAAAATTTGTTGGAATTTGTACATCATTATACCATAAGGGATGGCTACCTTTGCCCACCATTTCTAGACGTTCTCTTGAAAGTCAAGATAAGCTATCCAAAAATTTTCCAATCTGAAAGGCTTTTTCCTAGGTGTGCATGAGATGTCTTTCTAGAGCTAGATGGGCTAGTGATATGAGCTAGTCACATTGAGAATAATGGATTCCATGCTTTCACCATCCAACATTAGGTTTTATGAGATCAAGAATCAATGTAGACGACAAGAAAATTGCTAAGAGCCCGAATGTCTATGAGACCATGTGAAATCACTGTTAATATTCTCAAGATCCACTAGGAAAGAGGCCTCTATGAACTCTTTCAAATCCTCTCCGTCCTTTTCCAATCTATGGTTGCCACCCCTCTTTTCAGCTAGAGAGAGGATACCATTAAAATCTCCTCCATGGACCCATCTATGGTCTTGGATAATTTCCTTCACATCTTTCAAATTCTTTAGAAATGTAGACTTCTCTGAAGGTGTGTGTGGGCCATATACATTTTTTATGTACCCTTATTTATTGTAACCAATGGCTCTGAAGTGAGTTGAAATGGTCCATTTAGAGGAAAATAAATTATTGAGAATGATGGTTGCAGGGTTCTAGAGTATTGTGATCCCCCCTGTCGATCCTATGGAATCAGTGTTGAAATAATCACAATCCCCCAACATCTTGCAAAAATGGTTTTCACTTCAATGTCAATGCATTTGATCTCCTACAAAAATAAAATGTTCGGATTCTCCTCCATGATACGATTTCTAAGGAGTCTTTGTGTTCTCCTTCCATTAAGGCCCCTTCTATTCCAAAAGATGATCTTCATGATGAATATGGTGGGGGGATGGGAAAGAAGCTCTCAGTGAGCAATTGGACCTGACCTGAATTAACTATATAACTTCCTATTTCCGAATTAACTATTGGGTGGACCTTTTGCCTCGTCTTTCTCTTCTTTCAACGATTTCTGGGGTTCTTTGCTAGGATCCAAATGGATGCCTAGCCTCACTCTAGATCTAGAGGTGGCAGAAGTGGTGGAATTAATGTATACTTTATGGACTTTCTGAAGATGCTCCTAGGTGATGGATAACAATCCTTGCTTGTGTTAAGCTTCCTCTAGACTCACTAGATCGATCTTCTCTAGTTGCTTCTCATCCAACTCTATCTCCATGTTGTCACAGTATTTTGTGACCTGATATTGACTTAGGGGATCTGCAACTAGGGTGGGGGTAATTTGCTCCATCATTGGCTCTTGGATTACTTTGGATTTTCCTTAAATATTCTCTCAAACGGGATGCAAAGAGGCCCCTTCTAGATCATGCGAATCCATGATCTCAATTATAATATCTCAAAAGAATTGCTAGTTGACAAAGCCTTAGATGGTGTAGGGTTGGCTTTTTCTAGTTTTTTCGTCATTTTCCTTGGACCTGGGTGCAGCCATATTTAGGATTTTCAGAAGTTGTAACCATAGAACTTGGAGGGGAATTAAGTGGAAAATATCCAAATAAATGGCTATGCTTATGACATTTCCTACATATAAAAGGCATATTCTCATAGTCTATGGTTTGGATCCATTCCTCATATTGATATTATAAGCATATGGAACCTGGGAGGGGCTTGGAAATGTTCATGTAGACATAGATATAAGCATAGGAGGTGTAGCGACGCTGACGTGTTTCTTCAGTTGACTTTACAAAGATCCCCATGATGTTTCCTATCCCAACTAGGATTTCTCCAAGCCATAATTCCCATGGGAGTGAGAAAAGTATGATCCATACTGGATCATAGGTGAAATATTCATTTTCTTGGTTGAAGATTTCCATCCAATATCTTAGATAGAGTCCAAATGAGTTAAATAAATATGATCTGTTCTCAAAGATTTCATCCTTATCTTCTAGATTGTGGAAGATTGCAGTGAAAAAACTCTTAGATCCTAGTTGGAGATCAAAATGGCCTTTGGGTTTCCACCAAGATTTGATTCATTTGATTATATCTATTTTTGAAGGCCATAGACCCATAAATTTTCCAATAAGGGCATGATCCCTCATGTACTCTTTTTGAACTAACTACATACCTTGGTGTAGTTGAAGCTTGAAGTGTGCATTTACCTGGTTCCCATGCCCGAGCCACCTTTGGATGGGAAGATTCACGCTCAATTTCCATTTCCTTTCCCTTGCTCAATTATGCATGGTAGGCCTGACTCTGTAGCTGTGGTGATGGGTCAAAAGGAGGTCGTGATCCACTAACTCCTACTGGTTCACTAGAAACTTCATTGCGATACAAGGGGGCTCATGCCCCCTCAGCTTCAGACGTCGTGGCATAGACTAATCATGCCCCCTGGAGGAGAAGACCGTGCTAACACATAAAAGATCCGAGATATGTAGAAACCCTAGTTTGTGAATATCATCAAACCCTAGTCATAATGGATACAAGATATTGAACCCACCTATTTTGACAAATATTAATTCTTAAAGGAATTTTAAATGCCATCAGTTATTCCATCTCTGTTTGATGGATTGAATCCCAATATAAATAAGAGAATATTGCATGTTCTGAGGTTCAGGTGTAAAGAACCCCCTCAATAGATGTTGTAACAATTGCATAGACCATAGAAATTTTCGATTGGAATTAGCTTTAAATAATTTAATTGAAAAATTATATCTGAAATTGAACAAATTACTAGAATAATAAAAAAATTATTATAATAATAAGTGATTAGATATAAAGTTGAAAATTTACTTTGTTTTGGATAAATTAGCCCAAGTTTAAAATTGCTAGTAGATAAGTTATCTAAGATATTGTCACTCCCATTTATTGTCTTTTCCATTTCCCAACTCACTCACGATATCTCTTGTCACTTCTTTACCAAACAACCAAATTTCAATAAAGCTGTTAAATATCAATTATTTACCTACTTACTGTTTCAATATACGATGATTTCATATTTGATTTCACAATGAAATGGTTATAGACTTGCATTTCACCAAATAGAGTTTATAAGGGAACAAGTTGTCTCCCACAACAAAGATTAGCCACCATTCGAACAAAGGACAACCACAATAGTGAACTTTAACTTCAGTTTTCATTTGCATGACTTAGTTTTTCTTTTGAAGAAGGTAATTTATCTTTTTAATTAGGCATGATATAAACATTAGTAAATCTTTATATTCTTAATTGTGTTCATACAACGTTTGTGTTTCATAAGTTCAAAACGAACCCGAGGTTTGATAATTAAGTGAAGTCTTAGAATAGATGTCCTTTAAAAAGACAAATTTTAAATTTGTCAATATTATTGTTGTGCATAGTTAATTAGTATCATTGAATGATATGGATCATACATGTTGTTGATTTTTTGTATAGTCATGTGATTCTTGAAAAATGTGTAGATGTGGTCCATTACAACAATTTGACATTGTAGGAGATGGTTCCTCTTGCATCACTTTCTCACATCTATTCATGATCGGTGCAAGTGTTTCCTTAAATTTTTTATATTATTGCCTTTGAAATTTTCAACTCTCTCCATAATTTTTATTAAAGTAGTAGTTGATTTTCCTTGAATTTCTTACATTTGAATCATATTCAATGCCACCATTTTCTTTTCTCTATTATTTCATTTAAAATTTTCAATTCACATCACAAATTTCTTTAAAGTAGTAATTGGGTTCTCACATCTATATCCAAGCTTATAATGCTTGCATTGGACTTAAAACATTTACTATTACATAAATAATAATAATAAATTAAAATTGATGAAAAACATATAATTCATAATTCATAAGTTAAACTTTATATTTTATATAGAATTCAATTACATTTCTAATATTCTTGCTAAATTTATTTTAATAAGTGGTAAACTAAATACATCCCCTGAACCTAAATTATAAAGCAATAAACAACTAAACCTAAGTTATAATGCATTAAACAACCTCATTTCTAAGTGGATATAAAACATTGAAGCACGCCAAATACATTAGTTAAAAGATAACATTATTTAAAAGAATTTTAAATAATTTAATAGTAATGGATACAAAATATTTAACATTTTATTTTAACAAAAGAAATTAGGCAAATTGTATTTCAAAACAAATTATTATGATAAAATAAAAATATTATTATAATAATAAGTATCATATAAAGTTGAAAATTTTCTTTGTTTGAATAAGTTAACTAAATAAGTTTAAAATTTGTGAATAGGTTATCTAAGTTATTGTAATACAATATTTCTATTTATTTTCCTTTCCATTTTTCAATTCATTTGTGATATCTTTTATCACTTCTTTATTAAAGAATTAGATTTCAATAAAGTTGTTAAATATCACTCTCATTATAGGACAATTTTAGATTTGATTTCATAATGAAATGGTGGTAGACTTGGGTTTTACAAAACAAAGTTTAAGAGGGAACACGTTGTCTTCCACAACAAAGATTAGCCACCACTCAAACCAAAAACAATCAAAGTAGGCATAACTTAGTTTTTCTTTTGAAGAAAGTAATTTATCTTTTTAATTAGGTATGATATAAACATTAGTCAATATTCATGTTCTTCTCTGAGTAGACAACATTTGTGTTGTCAATATTATTGTTGTGCATAGTTCATTAGTATCATGATATAAATAATACATGTTCTTTTTAATTAGGTATGATATAAACATTAGTCAATTTTCATGTTCTTTTCTGCGTAGACAACATTTGTGCTGTCAATATTATTGTTGTGCATAGTTAATTGGTATCATGATATAGATAACACATGTTACTTCTTTACCAAAGAACTAGATTTCAATAAATTTGTTAAATATCACTCTCTCATTATAGGATGATTTTAGATTTGATTTCATAATGAATTGGTCGTAGACTTGGGTTTTACAAAACAAAGTTTAGGGGAACAAGTTGTCTCCCACAACAAAGATTAACCACCACTCAAACCAAAACAACCAAAGTAGGCAGAACTTAGTTTTTCTTTTGTATGATATAAACATCAATCAATCTTCAAGTTCTTCTCTGAGAAGACAACATTTGTGCTGTCAATATTATTGTTGTGCATAATTAATTAGCATCATGATATAGATAATACATGTTGTTGACTTTTTGTATAATCATGTGATTCTTGAAAACTGCTTAGAGTTGGTCCATTGCAAGACTTTGACATTATAGGAAATAGTTCCATCATTTTCTCATATCTATTCTTGATTGGTGCAATTGTTTCCTTAAATTTTTTATATTATTTTCTTTGAACTTTTCAACTCTCTACATAATTTTTATTTTTGTAGTAATTGTTTTTCTTTGAATTTATTTCATTTGTACTTATATTCAATGTCACCATTTTCTTTTTTCTATTATTTCTTTTAAATTTTTTAACTCAAGACATAATTTTCTTTGAAGTACTAGTTGGTTTGGTTTTCCATAACTTTCTCACAACTATATCCAACATTAGATTTAAGACATTTACTATTACATAAAAAAAAAATTGGTGAAAAATACTTATAATAAATATAATAATATAACATGATTCACAAATTAAAGCCTAGATTTTGTATAGGCTAAATTTATTTCAAAAAGTTATAAACTAAATACATCCCCTAAACTTAAAGTTATAAAACATTAAACAACCTCATTTCTAATTTCTAAGTGGATATACCATATTGAAGCAAACCTCTTTTAACAAATATTATTGTTTAAAAGAATTTTAAGTAATTTAATAATGTATATAAGATATTTAGCTCGCCTATTTTAATAAATATTATTGTTTAATTTGTTTATTTTAATAATTTAATTGAGAAATTATATTTCAATTTAAATAAATTAATGTAATAAAAAAATTTATTGTAATAATAACTGATATAAAGTTGAAAATAAATTTACTTTATTTTAGATATATTAACTAGTTTAGATAAGTTTAAAAAGATATAAGTTGTTATTAATAATAATAATAATAATTTATTTTTAAGGTCAGGGCTAAGCCAAATACCAAATGAGATCCCCTTGTTTGTGGGATAATGTAGCTCTCCACCCATTTATTGTCTTTCTCATTTTTCAAGTGTTATTTAAATACTCACTGTCTCAATAAGCTCACTTAATCACTGCATTTCTGGTGACTTCCCCCAGTGAAGAACCAGATTTCAATAAAGTTGTTAAATATCATTTCTTTACCTACTCACTAGATATAAGTCATTGTATCAAGACACCCATTTATTGTCCTTTCCATTTGCCAACTCACCTACCCATTTATTGTCCTTTCCATTTACCAACTCACCCAAGCTATCTCTTATCACTTCTTTACCAAACAACCAGATTTCAATGAAGTTGTTAAATATCAATTCTTTACTTACTCACTGTCTCAATAACAAACAACCAGATTTCAATAAAATTGTTAAATATCAGTTCTTTACGTACTCACTATCTCAATACACTCGCTCGGTCACGGCATCTCTGGTGACTTTCCCAGTCAAAAACCAGATTTCAATAGAGTTGTTAAATATCATTTCTTTACCTACTCATCCATCCAATCTGACTTTCAATAGAGTTGTTAAATATCAATTCTTTACCTAATCTGATTTCAATAGAGTTGCATTGTCTCAATACGCTCAGAGCCAAGAACCAGATTTCAATAGAGTTGCTAAATATCATTTCTTTACCTACTAATCTCGCATCTGTCTCAATACGCTCACTTCTGGTGACTTCTCCCCAAGACTACCGGGAGTCAATACGTCGACTTTCTAGACGCCGATTTTTCCGTGTCTATTGCTGCAGGATTAAAAACTTTTGAACCATTTTTAATTTATGATTATATTAAAAACTTTTCTATTTTTAAATATTTTTTTCTTTTAACATTATATTGATATTTATTCTACGTTCGTTTTAAATGTAATTTGTTTTATTTTAATTAATGGAAAACAAATCAGTAATATTGTGTTTATTGTGTTTGTTATTGATTTTTAACATTATATTAAAAAAATTTATTTTTTTAAATATTTTTTTCTTTTAACATTATATTGATATCTACTCTTCTTTTTAAATATTGTTTATTATAATTTTATGTGTATTATTATTAAATTGAATTTTAATTTTAATAATATGTTAATATGGTTATTAATATTTTAAAGATATTTTAAATGATGCTAATATAACTTTTGGATATTTCTCATTTTGAATCTAATAATATACTATTATTCATTATGAGCTCAACATGTAACTTTATAGGAATAAAATTTGATTGGGGAAGATAACACCATCCCATAACCACTCAAAATAAATCTAATTAACACACAAACACATACACATAAACGATTTTGTTTTAACTTTTTAAATATATATTTGATTAAGTAAAATGATTTTTTTTTAAATTAAATTAAAATTTAATTTTAATATATATATTTTTTCTAAAAGAAAACTTTATTTTATTTCATATGAGAAAGAAAATCACATTTTGTAGATGCATGTCCCCATGCATTTGGTGGAGCTTCCATTTGAAGGGCTCCCCCTGGTTACAAAAAAGAGTTCCAAAAAAATAAAAGTGACTGCATATTTCTGTCTCGGGGACATAAATTCCACATATACCATACAATATATATAGTCTTTTTACAAACAGAAAAAAAAGTAAGTGGCTACAAACTTATGAAGACTGTGAGTATTCCCTTGTAAGAGTATCCTCCCAAAAATCTTGTATGAAAACTGTTTTGATAAAAAAAGAGCTCGATGGTGCTAATCATTTTGAGCTGTTACTATGGGATGTCGTTGCTCTTCTATAAAAGGCATGTGGTAGAACTCATAGATTGTTTCAATATTGTCGTCTACTATCATCCATTGCCCATAATCCATTTGTATCCTTTCTTTCAGTAAGTGGCTGCAAACTTACGAAGACGGTGAGTATTCCCTTGTAAAAGTATCCTACCAAAAAGATTGTATCAAAATTGTTCTAATAAAAAAAAGAGCTCGATGGTGCTAATCATTTTGAGCTGCTACTATGGGATGTCACTTATCTTCTACTATGGGATGTCGCTTATAGATTGTTCCTTTTTTGTCTTCTACTATAATCCACTGCCCATAATCCATTTGAATCCCTACTTTTGAGAGCTAGTCAACTACCATATTCCTTCCCCTGTAAACATGTTGGATATCAAAAGTGTCAAATGAGGTCACAATTCTATGAACTTCTTCGAGGATGGGAAGCAAACAAATATTATGACACTACTGTAATTTATGAACCCATTTAACAACAATTTGAGAATCACCAAAAATATGTATGGAATTAACATTCTCTACCTTTGCAAAGAGTAGAAGTAATTTAAGAGACAACAATTCTGCATAATTATTTGTGCCAAGGCCCAAACCCATCTTGATTTTATAACATACATGGTTAAAAATATGCAGGACAACCCCTCCAATGCATGATTGATTTCTATTTTGTAATGCATCATAAAAAAAGTCCCACAACCTTGTGCAATCCATTGTTTCTTCATGTATTGTCCTTCCAGACTCCCTCCCTTTTACTTCTGGAAAATGAGTTAGGATGCTAATGTTAGAAAATGATACACACTTACATGCTAAACCTAGCAGAAGAGAGGAGGAAAGATTTAATCAAGAGGTAAATGACACAACAATCACACAGTACACAAAGATTTTACCCTGGAAACCCAAACCGGGAAAATCGACATTCCTTGAGAATTCTTCTCCTTGTTGTTTTATTCATTCAGAATAAAATGTTACATGTCTAACCTTGCTCCACACCTAAGAAACAATCGAAAGAATACCCTCTTGCTTATGAAAGAAAAACCCTATAGCCAATAGCCAATTAAATTATCATCAGACTAATTCTTCTTCTAATGAATTTTCTTTTATTGGACATGCTATGATGGAGGATGGTCACGGATTCCGATCATCCATGGACTGTCACGACAAGAGGGATGTGGAAGCTCTTCTGTCTTTTAAAAACATATCAAATCGGATCTATCTGGAAGGTTGTGCGACTGGACAATAGAGAACTCACATGATGTGTGCTCCTGGCATGGTATTACCTGTAGGCCACATACTAGAAGAGTTTTTTCCGTAATAATTCTTCTTCTCGTACCTTTTAATAATTATAACTTAATATTGGAAGCTACCCTTTTTTCCTCTCTTGACAACCTCTCCTAGTTGTAGACGCTGAATCTTAATGGTAATAATTTGACAGGAGGAATTCCACTCGATTTCGAGTGGCTTAAAGCATTGTGAATACTTGATCTCAGCTAGAATAATTTAGGAGGATCATTTACACAAATATTGTGTCATTGCACATGCCTCAAATGGACCGAGCTTTCATGGAACAACTTCATGGGGAACATACCAACAAAGTTTGGTCATCTAGTCAACTTGGAGCATTTCGACTTGAGTGTCAATAATTATCTAGGCAAAAGTATTTCAACCTCTCTCTGCAACTTCACCTATCTCCGAGAATTACAAATTGAATAAAACAATTTCACGGGTCCAATCCCTTCTGAATTGGGTTCGATGAGAATCATGTCTTATCTTGACCTTGGAACCAACCATTTCAATGGTCCAATCCCTTCCACTTTGGGTTCCATTCAAAGCCTATATTCTTTTTACCTTGAACACAACCTACTAAGTGGTCATATCCCTCCATCTCTTGGCAATTGCACTCAATTATTGGAGTTCAAATTGTATGATAATGATGTGAGTGGGGAAATACGAGTTGAATTGGGGTTGTTGTTGAAACTAGAATACCTAGACTTAAAACATAACAAATTGTTTGGGAGCATACCATCTCAATTAGGTAATTTGAACAAACTTTTGTTAATGGATCTGGGTGTAAATAGGCCTAACAGTAGCATACCTGAAACCATTATGGATTTTCCCAAGCTTCCAACACTTCAATTGGAGAGCAACAATCTCAAAGGTATCATTCCAAAATACATTGGGAATATTCAATCTCTCTGATTTTTGAATTTATATTCAAACAATTTAACTGGATGTATTCCACATAGCATTGGTCAACTAAAATTTCTCACTACTTTGAACATACATAATAATAATATTTTTGGGAGTATTCCTAATAGTGTCAGCAGTTTGGTTTCACTTAAGAATTTAATTATGTCCCAAAATAGGCTAGAAGGACCACTTCCTAAGACCATTGGTGATTGAACTTCTCTTATTATTTTCTCTGCTTACTCTAATAAATTCTCTGGGACTATGTCCGCATCTTTGACCAACTGTATCAACATTCAACAACTCCATTTAAGTGAAAATGGATTGACTGGGGAACTTACTAGGCACTTCAACTCTTTTCGTGACTTGGTTATTTTAAGAATTAGTTATAATAATCTCCATGGTGATATTATTAAATGGATTACAAGTTTCATGAAGTTGAGTTATTTGGATTTATCCAACAATAAATTTATTGTAAGAATACCTTTTGATCTTGAGAGACTTCATGGATTTGCAGTCAAAGTATCTTGGCTTGGAGAAACTTGAGGACCATCTGATATATTGTCATTTCCAGACACAAGAAATATGGAAGTAATATAATTTGGCATATCATATGTGGATGACACTTGCTTTGATTTCTCTAACAATAATCTTATAGGGGAAATACCTAAAATCATAGGAAATTTGTTCGTCTTGCGATCATTGAATTTATCCAGGAACCAGTTGGAATGGTTAATACCCATATCTCTTAGTAACATATCTTTGGGTGTGTTGGACTTGGCCAAAAATAATTTGAGTGGACCAAACCGTGAAGAACTATATAAGCTACATTGGTTGCACAAAATGGATGTTTAAGCTAATAGCCTATGCGGGCCAATTCCAGTAGGGACACAATTTTCAACTTTTGATGCAACTTCATTTCAAAATAATAAATGCTTATGGGAATGTCCATTAGATCGATGTGGGAATGAAAATAAAAAACCTATAACCAAAGGTAATAGTACTAGTAAGATTAATCATGTTGAAGTGAAATGGTTGACTACTGTGAATGAAAATATGTCATTAATAGCATTGGGAATGAGAATGGGGTTTGGATTTGGAGGAGTTGTTGCTATGTTCATACTTTGGGAAATAGATAGGTGTTGGGTGTTATGTATACCCTCCAAAAAGCCACAAGTATTTTATGGAGTGTATTGACTTCCTACATAGTAGGTATTGTAACTTATTGCACCCAAATACGCTCCATGCATAGTAGGCATTGTAACCTATTATACTAAAATATGAGTTAAAAAGTGGCGTGTTATGTATTCCTATGATTTCTATAACTTGCTCATTATAAAAAAACAAGAGAGAGTGAAAAAAGAAAACCAAAACTATATTAAGTGACTAAGTTGTTATACAAAACCTCATGTATATAAAACTAGATATTCTAAATTTTAATATCCAACATAATTTTCATTTCTTAATATAAAGTGATATCTTCTAAATATGAGAGGACTTTCTAAGGTTATATTGGAGAATTTGCCCTTCATTTACATTCTGGAGTATTGTGTGCGGTTTTCTATTAAATGTAATTTGTTTTATTTTAATTAATGGAAAACAAATTGTGTTTTCTATTAAATTCTATTCTTAATTTTTTTTTCTTTTAACATTATATAAAATTTACTTTACTTTTTAAATGTTTTTTATTATAATTTTATGTGTATCTTTTTTTAATTGAATTTCAATTTTAATATTATGTTAATATGATTATTAAAATTTTAATAATATGTTAATATGATTATTAAAATTTTAAAAACATTTTAAATGATGCTCCCAATAGTTTGCTATAGTTTTAAATCTGTCTTGGTTTACATTTGCTTGCATTTCAACCAAATGTGCACATTGAATAAGTGGAGGCATCTGCTGCCAAGAATCTGACGAAAATAAGGCCTCCCAATCTCCTCTTATTTCCGATAAAGCATGATTTTGGACGATGGAATGGTTTCCATGTAACATTCCAAATCAAAGAACCCTCTGTGTGGCCATTCCATCGGATAAGTTGGTGCTCTACCACTACTAGTGTGTATTTGTGCCTCCATAACCGGGCCCAAAGATATTTTGGATTTTTGAGCCACCTCCACCATATTTTTTCCCCTAATATATGGTTCATCATTAGTGGATCCCTTAGCTCGAGATTGCCCGCCAGTTTTGGCTTACAAAGCACATCCTAGTTGACAAGAGCCCATTTTCACCCTTCCTTTATGCCTTGCCAAAGGAATCATCTTTGAATGTTCTTTATGATTTTGAGCACAGAGTTAGGGGCTGCTAGAGCCAAGAAGACATAAATGGGAATGGCTTGAAGGACTGACTTTGAGAGCACAAGGAGACCTGCAAGGTTTAGGGAGAGGAAGGTCCATGAGCTTAGCCACTTGTCAATGGATTCAAGAAAGTCTTCCCAAGAATAGTTCTTGAGAGAATTATTAATGAGTGGGATACCAATGTGTTTGGACATAAGGGAGCTCTGGCTGAAGCCAAGAATGTGGGTGATATGGGATTGAATGGCACAAGGAGTGTTAAAAAAGAAGATATGGGATTTATCGATGTTTATGGTAGTGTCGGAGGCTTATTGAAATCATTAAGGATGGAAAGGATATGATGAGCTTCCCAAACCGTGGGGACCCCCATCATCATGGTATCATCAATGAATTGGTTGTGCGAGATGTGGGGGTTTATACCATGTAAGGAGAGAAATTTGAGAGATCCATCTGTGATGGATGATTTTGTGTATTGGCTAAGCCTCTGTTCCATGATGACAAAGAGGAAAGGGAAGAGAGGGTAGCTTTGTCGGATGCCACATGAGGGTGAGAAGAGATTGGAGGGAACACCATTGACTTGAATAGAGAAGAATGTTGAGGAAGTTAGGTTCATGATCCAGCTAACCCATACTTCACTAAAGCCAAAGGCAAGAAGAAGGGATCTCATATAATGTTAGATGAGTTTATCAAAGGCTTTGGAGAGATCTAGCTTGATGAACATACCTAGGGTATCATAGGATTTCAAGGATTGGATAACCTCATGGGATGGAATGACATTGTCCATGATCTAACCTCCCTCCACATAACCTAATTGTTCATGTGAGATAATAAAAGAAAGAAGGGGCTTGAGTATAAGAGCAATTACCTTGGTGATGATTTTGTAGATGACATTGGAAAGAGAAATTGGGAGGAACTGTTTGGGATTCAATACTTTCTCCTCTTTGGGGATTAAGGTGAAAAAAGTGGCATTGAGAGCTAGGAGCACCTCTCATGTGCTACGAGAAACTACAGTGACAAGAAACTTGCTAAGAGCCCGAATGTCTATGAGACCATGTGAAATCACTGTTAATATTCTCAAGATACACTAGGCAAGAGGCTTCTATGAACTCTTTGAAATCCTCTCTGTTCTTTTCTAATCTATGGTTTCCACCTTTCTTTTTAGCCAGAGAGAGGATAACATTAAAATCTACTACATGGACCCATATGTGGTCTTGGATAATTTCCTTCACATCTTTCAAATTCTTTAGAAATGCAGAATTCTTTGAAGGTGTGTGTGGGCCATATACATTTGTGATGTACCCTTTTTTATCGTAACCAATGGCTCTGAAGTGAGTTGAAATGGTCGATTTAGAGGAAAATAAATTGTTGAGAATGATGGTTGCAAGGTCCCAAAGTATTGTGACCCCCCTTGTCGATGTAATGTCCCTTCCCAAATAGGAGCTCCAAAGAGGAGGCTTATTAGTCTAAAACGCTCCGTTAGACTATAGCCAGGGCCAGAAAAGGGGTAAACAGGGTTACTAGAGGTCACTCCAGTCAAAGGTGTTATGTTCGGAAAGTGACATTGAGCTAAAAGTGGGTAAAATCTCTTTTAAGTCATTAAGAGCTAAAAACAGAATAGACAAACTAAAATTAGAATTAAAACAGTGAATTGGGGTTTCAATAGTGAATTAGGGTGTGGGAAAACTATAAGAGAAGGGTCAACGACCTAATTCATCATTGTGCAAATTATGACTTGTCAGTGAGGAGTAAGGCACATCTCATGAGAGATAGTTCAGTGGATTCCAGGAAGAAGACACCAGTTGGTTGATTTTGGTGTTGAGAGAAACACTCTAGTCACCGGGAAGATCACATAGGTCTTCCATCGTTCGTTAGCGGTGATTACGCAGGGTCCAGCAGCAAGGGTGCGCTTATTCAGGGTGAGGGCAGGACTTCTGAGGAGGTTCAGTGGATTGAATCACCCCATACAGGGAGAGTTCATATATTCCCCTCCAACCCATTTTGAGAGGAAGGCAAGGCGCAACTTTCGCCTGGTTTCTCGTTCGGTTCTGATGGGGGAAACACTAGGGCGCGATTTCCCCGAGAGGGAGAGGTGCATCATTTAGGTCATTTTTTTGTATTTCCGGCTAAGATACTTTTTTTATCAATCTAGCCGAGCGATTCACTGTATTCAGCCGCATTCGACATTTGTACTCCATAGATATTTCATAATAGAAGTTTGCAGTCTTTTGTCACCAATATTATTATTTGAATGCTCATTTATCTGCTGTAAACAACTAATCCTACACACATTAACAACATTTCCTAGACTAGACAAGTCAATAAAATTACAGTGGTATCATATCTTTAGTCCTGCCATCTTGTGACTAAAGACGATGAGTACAATAGAAGACCCAGATGGCCATGAGAATGAAGGGGACGAATACGTCACTTATGACAGATGCAAGGAAAGAGGGTCGAGGCCTGACTTTCCTCTTTTCCATCCCAACTCAGAGGAAGAGGAAGAGGCGCACAGGGAAGCATAGCGTGAGATTGGGCGCGAAGAAGAAAGGATGCTAGGAGATAGATATGAGTGACCAAAGGGAAGTGGTAAGGCCCCCATGGAGCTAGAGGCTGCCTTCATGAAGGTTATCAATGATATAGTAGCTAGTCAGCGGGCCATGACTCAGTCCTTAGCACATGTGGCTGATAGATTGGCTATAGTGTGCACCCCAGACACACAAGCCCCATGTGAAGCACAAAAGAACTCGGGGGCAAGCAATAGACCCCAGTCTCCTACTCGCGCATATACCCCTTCGAGTAGGATTCCTAGACCTTTGTTTCCCAATTTCCAGAGAGCACCCCCAGTAGCAGTGCAACTATAGATAGCACAAAGGCCACCCACTCATGCAGAGGACATTGCAGAGTACAGAAGGGAGTATGCAACATTGGGTCGTGACTTCCATCAGGACATGACCCTAGTTGAGTATTGTGGGATCAAACTTAGGAACCACCCCAGAGAGCCACAGAGAGGAGGACTGTAGCAACAGTAGGGGCATAACATTGATTTCATCTAGAAAGTTGGTAAACTCACCATACCTTCTTTCAACGGATCATCCAAATACACCTCCAGATCTTGGGTACAGAAGCTAGACACATACTACAAGATCAACTAGATGACCGAGGCATAGGCCATTGATTTCTCTACCTTACACTTGGAGGGTGAGGCACACGAGTGGTGGCACCATGGATTGGTGACATTGGGTCATAGTTGCATCACCTCCTATAGGGAGTTCATAGAGAGACTCATGGACATGTTTGACAAGAGGGATCTCGAGATCCACTTCAGGGATCTAGCCCAGTTGAGACAAACTGGCACAACAGAGGCGTTCATCATGGAGTTTTAGTGGGTAGCCATGGCAGTGACAGATATATAAGATCCCGGGCTAATCATGCTATTCACAGAGGGGCTCACAGAGCCTTTGAGAGGATGGGTGAAGGCATACAGTCCACCCACCTTACAGGATGCCATCCTACGCACTCAAGATTTGGCAGACTCAGTGCCAAAGACTAAACCCTTTTCTAAACCCTTCGAGACAGGAATCCATTCCAAAAAGAATGGAAGGGCAAGGAGAAGTTGGATGATGAGATGAGGCGAGAGCTTATGAGGAATAAGCTTTGCTTCAACTGTAGAGACCCTTGAGTCCTAGGTCACAGGTGCATGGGCAAGGGAGTGATTTATTATATTGAGGTGGCAGCAGACAATGTGGATAGTGAGGAGGAGGAGCACAACAATGGATCCACTAGCTCAGAGGAGGAGTCAACATAGATAGAGGAGCAACCTCCCCATAAACTACCAACACCAGCAAGAGCCCACCCTCCAGTAGTTCCACAATCACTTGAGTAGGCTAACAGACAAAAACCAACAAAGGGAGGACTCATAGTGACCCTTTCTGGTGTTCCCAGGTATGATACCCTCCGGATCAGAGGGACTATTCAGGGGAAATGAGAAATCATCCTGATAGATGGTGGGTCCACCCACAACTTTATTGATGCTTCACTGGTATCGAGATGGGCACTTCAGACAGGGGAGTTTGAGGGGCTTGATGTTGCCATAGCAGATGGCCACATAGTGGAATGTCTAGATAGAGTTCCAGACTTGGAGATAAAGTTAGGCAACTACATAGTGAGAGACACATTTTATGTAGTTGACCTATCTGACACAGATGTGGTACTGGGAGTTTAGTGGATGATTACCTTGGGAAAAACCACCACCAATTACCAAACCTTGGAGATGGGGTTCAGATACCATGACAAGAAGAAGGTTGTTCTGAGAGGTATGTCGATAGGAGCACCCAGGATAGTTTTAGCCAAGAGGATGGAGAGGATATTCAGACATGGGGAGATAGCATATGCCGCAGAGTGCTTGATCACTACGTGAAAGGATTCATAGGGCCGACAACAGTATCACACAGAGATCAAGAATTTGTTGGGATGACATCAACAAGTTTTTGGGTCGATTCCACCAGGGAGACCACCTGACAGGGGGTTTGAGCACACCATTGAGTTGGAGGAGGGGGCCAAACCTATGATCACACCCCCCTATCGTCATCCCAGGAGGTTCAAGGATGAGATAGAGAAGAAAATCAAGGAATTTCTAGCGATGAGACACATCATACCAAACAACAACCCATTTGCTTCTTTAGTTGTCTTAGTTCTGAAGAAGGATGGCACCATGATGATGTGCATTGATTACTGAGCCTTGAACAAGAAAACCATCAAGAACCGGTATCCTATCCTGCTCATTGATGAATTTATGGATGAACCGCATGGAGCAGTTTTCTTCTCAAATATTGATATACACTCTGGGTATCGTCAAATCAGCATTCGAGAGTAGGACATAGAGAAGACGACATTTCGATGTCACTTTGGACATTTCGAGTTCCTGTTTATTCCATTTGGGCTAACCAATGCACCCACTACATTCTAGTATTGCATGAACCACATATTTTGGGATCAACTGAGGAAATCAGTCTTGGTTTTGTTCGACGACATATTTGTCTACAACAAGATATGGCAGGAGCATATGAGGCACTTGGATGAGGTATTGAGCATCATGGAGGCACAATCATTATATGCCAAAAATTCCAAGTGTGAGTTTGGTATGATAAATTTTCTTTACTTGGTCCACATCATAAGTGCACAGGGGGTACAGGTGTACCAGGAGAAGATCAAGGCCATTCTGGATTGGCCAACGGCCATGAACGTGACAGAGTTGAGGAGTTTCTTCCGGATGTGTAGTTATTAAAGGTGGTTCTTCCAGGGTTTTTCTTGGCTTGGAGCACCATTGATGGATCTTACCAAGCATGGGGCTTTCATATGGACCGAGGAGTCACATAAAGCCTTTGAATACATGAAGGAATTCATGGGCACTTGTCCATTGTTAGAATTACCAGATTTCACCTTGCCATTTGTACTAGAGTGTGACACATCTGACGAGGGTATCAGGGCAGTTTTGATGCAGGGAGGACACCCCATTGCATTTGAGAGTAGGAATCTCAGTCAGTCGTAGAGGTTGTACTCCATTTATGACAAGGAAATGTTGGCAATCATGCATGCCTTGACCAAATTTAGGCAATATTTGGTGGGCAACAAATTTGTGGTCAAGATAGATCACAACAACCTGAAGTATTTCCTTGAGCAGAAGGACCTCAGTGAGCGCTAGCACAAATGGGTGACGAAGGTACAAGAATTTGACTTCAACATTGAGTATGTCAAGGGGAAGAATAACATTGTGGCCGATGCACTATCGAGGAGACCTGTGACATGTTCTTTGATGGATATTTCGACAGATTGGAAATCCCACTAGTTAGTGGAATATTCCAAGAACAAGTTCGCTTGTGAGATTATGGATGGGAAGATATAGGATGACATGTATAGGGTCATTAAGGATGTCATATTATAAAAGGATAGAGTCTACTTGGTGTCGGATTTGGGGCTCAAGAAGAAGATCCTCACAACAGTTCATGATTCACCGCTAGTAGGTCATTAGGGGTTTTTCAAAACCTACAGACAGATCAGGGAGAGGTTCTCATGGAAGGGCCTCAAACAAGACATTATGAGACACGTCAGTGAGTGTGTGACTTGCCAGTAGAACAAGTCAAAGCATGCTCTTCTAGCAGGGATACTTCGGCCACTCCCAATTCCAGAGCAGAAATGGGAGAGTATATAGATGGACTTCATCACAGGCCTACCCAAAATCCAGGGTAAGGAATGTATCTATGTAGTGGTCGATAGATTGACCAAGTTTTCCCACTTCTATGCCATACCGACAGAGTACAATGCATTTCAGGTATTTGAGCTATTCTTCAGGGAGGTCTTCAGACTTCATGGGTTACCAAGGAACATTGTCAATGACTGGGACAATCGGTTCATAGGGACATTCTGGAGAGAGTTGTTTCAATTACTAGGGACAGATCTGACATCCAACACTAGCTATCACCCTCAAACAGATGGGAAGACCGATATTGTCAACAAGTGGGTTGAAGGATATTTGAGGAACTATGTAGGTGGACATCAGAGAACATGGGTAAAGTGGCTTCATTTAGGAGAGCATTGCTACAACACCACTTTCCACATGTCTATTAGTATGACACCTTTTCGAGCATTGTACGAATATGATTCTCCCACTTTGGTAGACTTGGTTTTCAGGGAGAGAAGGGCTCCCAAGGCCAAGGATTGGATCGTAGAGAGTTAGGAGATTCTCAAGTTACTGAAAGAGAACCTACAGATGACACAAAACTGACAGAAGATGAGTGCAGACAGACATAGGATAGAGTGCAACTTTGAGGTTGGGGATTTTGTTTTCTTGAGACTCCAACCTTACAGACAGTCATGTTTGAAGAAGAGTGGGGATGAGAAGCTCAAGCCTAGATTTTATGGGCCTTACAAGATCATGCACTGAGTAGGTGAGGTTGCTTATGAGCTAGATATTCTAGAGGGGAGGAAGATTCATAACGTGTTTGTAAGGTAGCTAAATGTAAGGTAGCTAGAGAGGTAGTGGGGGGGCCCAGAGGGCCCATAGTGATAATAATGGAGGTCATTCAATGTAAGGTGGACTAGTTCCACTATATTTTTAAATAAGGCCCACTATGGTAGTTAGATATAATAAATGGGTAATTAGATATAATAAATGTAAGAGGACTTCTTAGAAGGTTCTACTTCTAGAAGATTCCTCC
>JZKD02S1772075.1:633172-643195 GCA_000966675.3 Picea glauca
GAGATCCTCTCAGAAAAACACTCAAGTTGAAAAAAAAAATCGTCTGAAACGGAGTCCGGAAGGTCAAGATATTGAAGTTTTAAAATCTGCAATTTTTTAGGGTTTTTTCCGCGGATGGCGGCGTGATTTGTTTTTATTTTTGTAGTAGCTGGAGGCTGAATTTTCTCAAACAAATTACAGATATGAGTTCCTCTCACAATTTCACCCAATTTCAAAAAACAAATCAGCCTCACAATGTTCCACGTATATTGCCTCAAAAAGGTAGTGGAACAATTCATTAGCACATCAAAGGAGCTTCCCCCTTTGGATGAGGAGGGACAATTGGATTTGGTTCCAGAGGAGGTTTTGGAGTTCTGGGAGAGGAAATTGAGGAGAAGGGTCATCAGAGAGTGTTTGATCAGATGGAAAGGGATTCCAGTAGAGGACACTATGTGGGAAAGCGAGCAGGTGTTGCAGCACCTTGGATTAGTATTGCTTGAGGACAAGCAATTTCGGGAAGGGAGGACTGTAATGTCCCTTTCAAAATAGGAGCTCCAAAGAGGAGGATTATTAGTCTAATCCACCTCGTTAGACTATAGCCAGGGCCAGAAAAGGGGTAAACAAGGTTGCTAGAGGTCACTCCAGTCAAAGGTTTTATGTTCGGAAAGTGACATTGAGCTAAAAGTGGGTAAAAGCTCTTTTAAGTCATTAAGAGCTAAAAATAGAACAAAAAATCTAAAATTAGAAGTCAAACAGTGAATTAGGGTTTCAACATTGAATTAGGGTGTGGGAAAGCTATAAAAGAAGGATCAATGACCTAATTCATCATTATGTAGATTATGAATTGTCAGTGAGGAGTAAGGCACATCTCAGGAGAGATAGTTCAGTGGATTCCAGGAGGAAGACACCAGTTGGTTGGTTTTAGTGTTGAGAGAGACACCCTACTCACCGGGAAGATCACACAGGTCTTCCATAATTTGTCAGCGACGATTACGCAGGGTCCAGTAGCAAGGGCAGGCTTATTCAAGGTGAGGGTGAGACTTCTGAGGAGGTTTAGTGGATCGACTCACCCCATACATGGAGAGTTCAAAGATTCCCCTTCGACCCATTTCGAGAGGAAGGCAAGGAACAACTTTCGCTGGTTTCTCGTCCGGTTTCGACGATGGAATCATTAGGGTGTGATTTCCCCGAGAGGGAGAGGCACATCATTTAGTTCATTTTTTTGTATTTTCGGCTAAGATCCTTTTGTCATCTATCTAGCCGAGCGATTCACTGTATTCAACCGCATTCGACATTTGTACTCCACGGATATTTCATAATATAAGTTTGCAGTCTTTTGTCACCATTATTATTATTTGAATGCTCATCTATCTGTTATAAACAACTAATCCTACACACATTAACAATGTTTCCTAGACTAGCCAAGTTAGGAACATTATAGTCGATCCTATGGAGTTAGTTTTGACATAATCAAAATGTCTCCAACATCTTGCAAAATTGGTTTTCACTTCAATTTCATTGCATTTGATCTCCTACAAAAATAAAATGTTCGGATTCTCATCCATGATACGGTTTCTAAGGAGTCTTTGTGTTCTCCTTCCATTAAGGAACCTTATATTCCAAGAGATGATCTTCATGAGGAATATGGTGGGGGGATGGGAAAGAAGCTCTTAGTGAGCAATTGGACCTGACCTGAATTAACCATATAACTTCATATTTCCCGAATTAACTTTTGGGTGGAATTTTTTCCTTGTCTTTCTCTTCTTTCAACAATTTCTGGGGTTATTTTCTAGGATCTAGATGGATGCCTAGCCCCAGTCCAAATCTAGAGGTGGCATGAGTGGTGGAATTAATGTATACTTTATGGACTTTCTGAAGCTGCTCCTAGGTGACGGATAACGATTCTTTCTTGCAATAAGCTTCCTCTAGACTCACCAAATCGATCTATGATGGTTCCTTATCATCCAACTCTATCTCCATGTTGTCACAGTCTTTTGCGACCTGATCTTGACCCAGAGGATCTACAACTAGGGTGGGGGTAATTTTCTCTAGGATTGTCTCTTGGATTACTTTGGATTTTCCTTAAATTTTCTCCTGATTGGGATGTGGAGAGGCCCCTTATATATCACGAGAATCCATGATCCGGTTTAGAATATCTCAAAAGAATTGCTAGTTGAAAGAGCCTTAGATGGTGTAGGGTTGGATTTTTCTAGTTTTTTTGTCATTTTCCTTGGACTTGGGTGAAGCCATATTTAGGATTTTTAGAAGTTGCAACCATATAACTTAGAGGGGAATTAAGTGGACAATATCCAAATAAATGGCCATGCTCATGAAATTTCCTACATATAAAAGGAATATGCTCATAGTCTATGGTCTAGATCCATTCCTCATATTGATATTATAAGCATATGGAACCTAGAAGGGGATTAGAAATGATAATGTACACATAGATCTGAGCATAGGAGGTGTAGTGGCATTGACGTGTTTCTTTAGTTGACTTTACAAAGATCCTCGGGATGTTTCCTATCCCAACTAGGATTTCTCCAAGCCATAATTCCCGTGGGAGTGAGAAAAGTATGATCCATACGGGATCATAGGTGAAATATTCATTTTCCTGGTTGAAGTGTTCCATCCAATATCTTAGATAGAGTCCAACTAAGTTAAATAAATGGGATCCATTCTCAAAGATTTGGCCCTTATCTTCCAGATTGTGGAAGATTGCAGTGAAAAAACCCTTAGATCCTAGTTGAAGATCAAAATGGCCTTTGGGTTTCCACCAAGCTTTGATCCCTTTGATTATATCTCTTTTTGAAGGCGATAGACCCATAAATTTTCCAATAAGGGCATGATCCCTCATGTAATCTTTTTGAACTAACTACATACCTTGGTGTCGTTGAAGCTTCAGGGGTGCATTTACCTGGTTCCCATGCCCAAGCCACCTTTGGATGGGAAGATTCAGACTCAATTTCCATTTCCTTTCCCTTTCTCAATTATGCATGGTAGGCTTGATTCCATAGCTGCGCTGATGGTTCAAAAGGAGGTCGTGACCCACTAACTCTTACTGGTTCACTAGAAACCACATTGCGATACAAGGGGGCTCATGCCCCCTCACCTTCATACATCGTGGTGTAAACTAATCATGCTCCCCTAGAGGAGAAGACTGCACTAACACATAAGAGATCCGAGATATGTAGAAACCCTAGTTCGTGAATAGCATCAAACCCTAGTCATAATGGATACAAGATATTGAACCCACCTATTTTGACAAATATTATTTCTTAAAGGAATTTTAAATGCCATCAATTATTCCATCTCTGTTTGATGGATTGAATCCCAACATAAATAAGAGAATATTGCATGTTCTGAGGTCCGGGTGTAAAGAACCCCCTCAATAGATGTTGTAACAATTGTATAGACCATATAAATTTTCAATTGGAATTAGCTTTAAATAATTTAATTGAAAAATTATATCTGAAATTGAACAAATTACTATAATAATAATAAAAATATTATAATAATAAGTGATTAGATATAAAGTTGAAAATTTACTTTGTTTTGGATAAATTAGCTCGTTTAGATAAGTTTAAAATTGTCAGTAGATAATTTATCTAAGATAGTGTCACTCCCATTTATTGTCCTTTCCATTTCCCAACTCACTCACGATATCTCGTATCACTTCTTTACCAAACAACCAAATTTCAATAAAGTTGTTAAATATCAATTATTTACCTACTCACTGTTTCAATATAAGATGATTTCATATTTGATTTCACAATGAAATGGTTATAGACTTGCATTTCAACAAATAGAGTCTATGAGGGAACACGTTGTCTCCCACAACAAAGATTAGCCACCATTCAAACAAAGGACAACCACAATAGTGAACTTTAATTTCAGTTTTCATTTGCATAACTTAGCTTTTCTTTTGAAGAAGGCAATTTATGTTTTTAATTAGGTATGATATATAAACATTAATAAATCTTCATATTCTTAACTGTGTGCATACAACATTCAAGTGTTTCACAAGTTCAAGACGAACCTGAGGTTTGATAATTAAGTGAAGTCTTAGAATAGATGTCCTTTAAAAAGATAAATTTTAAATTTGTCAATATTATTGTTTCGAGTAGTTAATTAGTATCATTGAATGATATAGATCATACATGTTGAATTTTTGTATAGTCATGTGATTACAAGAATTTGACATTGTAGGAGATGGTTCCTCTCGCATCACTTTCTCACATCTATTCTTGATCGGTGCAACTGTTTCCTTAAATTTTTTATATTATTGCATTTGAAATTTTCAACTCTCTCCATAATTTTTATTAAAGTAATAGTTTATTTTCCTTGAATTTCTTACATTTGAACCATATTCAATGCCACCATTTCTCTTTCTCTATTATTTCCTTAAAAATTTTCAATTCACACCACAAATTTCTTTAAAGTAGTAGTTGGTTTCTCACATCTATACCCAAGCCTATAATGCTTGCATTGGACTTAAAACATTTACTATTATATAAATAATAATAATAAATTAAAATTGATGAAAAACATAAGTTAAACTTTATATTTTGTATAGAATTCAATTACATTTTTAACATTTTTGCTAAATTTATTCTAATAAGTAGTAAACTAAATACATCCCCTAAACCTAAATTATAAAACAAAAAACAACTAAACCCAAGTTATAAAGCATTAAACAACCTCATTTCTAAGTGGATATAAAATATTGAAGCACACCTCTTTTAACAAATAACATCAGTTAAAATATAACATTATTTAAAGGAATTTTAAATAATTTAATAATAATGGATACAAAATAGTTAACACTTTATTTAAAAAAAAAAAATGAGGCAAATTATATTTCAAATGAAACAAATTATTATAATAAAATAAAAATATTATTATAATAATAAGTGCCAAAACAAATTATTATAATAAAATAAAAACATTATTATAATAATAAGTGTCATATAAAGTTGATTTTTTTTTAATAAGTTAACTTGTTGTACTGCCGAAGGTAGTATATAGCAATGAGTTAGCATTGACTTTCATATTAGTTTTGTGTTGACTTAAAAAAATTATATCAATTTAAATGTTCAACATAACAATTAAAAAAAATTATTTTTTTAAAAAACAAAAATAATATTTTTTTAACTTTTCATTGGTCAATAACTTGATAGTGTTATTGCAGCCTTCACGTATTTCAAGACCACAAAAAAACTAATATAATGTAATGCAATATAATGTAATATTGTATTATAATATATATTAAAATCTAATATTGTATTGTTTTTTCAAATGAGGTAAAAATTTAAATTTTAAATGTCAACTTTTTTACACTTATTAAAATTTCAATAATTTTACATTTCTTAATACTTTTTTAATTTTTTAATTTCAATAATTTTACATTTATTAATATTTTTTTAATCTTTCAATTTCAATAATTTTACATTTATTAACATTTTTTAATCTTTTAGTATAATTTTATAGAAATTTGTATGTAGTAATTTTTAAATTTTTAAGTCATATTTTAAAATATAAGAAACATTGAGATGTTTTTACTTTTTTAATTATTATAAAAATTATGGGAAGTATAGATCTGCATTCTTTTCGAATGACTAAGAAAATGTATGAATATTATTTATATAAGCCGTGCAAACACTAACAAATAAAGTTTAGATAAGTTTAAAATTTGTGAATAGGTTATCTAAGTTATTGTAACACAATACCTCTATTTATTTTCCTTTCTATTTTCCAACTCATTCGTGATATTTTTTATCACTTCTTTATCAAAAAACTAGACTTCAATAAAGTTGTTAAATATCACTCTCTCATTATAGGATGATTTTAGATTTGATTTCATAATGAAATGATGATAGACTTGAGTTTTATAAAATGATATAAACATTAGTCAATCTTCATGTTCTTCTGTGTGAGTAGACAACATTTGTGTTGTCTATATTATTGTTGTGCATAGTTAATTAGTACCATGATATAGATAATACATGTTGTTACTTCTTTACCAAAAAACTAGATTTCAATAAAGTTGTTAAATATCACTCTCTTATTATAGGACGATTTTAGATTTGATTTCATTAGGGGAACAAGTTGTCTCCCACAACAAAGATTAGCCACCACTCAAACCAAAAACAACCAAAGTAGGCATAACTTAGTTTTTCTTTTGAAGAAAGTAATTTATCTTTGTAATTAGGTATAATATAAACATCAATCAATCTTCATGTTCTTGAGACAACATTTGTGTATAGTTAATTAGCATCATGATATAGATAATACATGTTTTTGACTTTTTGTATAATCGTGTGATTCTTAAGAATTGCTTAGAGGTGGTCCATTGCAAGACTTTGACATTGTAGGATTGCAAGACTTTGACATTGTAGGAAATGGTTCCTCTTGCATCATTTTCTCATATCTATTCTTTATGGGTGTGACTGTTTCCTTAAATTTTTTATATTATTTTCTTTGAACTTTTTAACTCTTTACATAATTTTTATTTTGTAGTAATTGTTTTTCTTTGAATTTATTTTATTTATAATTATATTTAATATCATCATTTTCTTTTTCCTATTATTTCTTTTAAATTTTTTAATTCAAGAAAAATAAATAAATATGACATGATTCAAAAATTAAACTTTAAATTTTATATAAGCTTCTATTGCTTTTTAACATTTTTACTAAATTTATTTCAAAAAGTTGTAAAAAGTTATAAAAGATTAAACAACCTCATTTCTAATTTCTAAGTGGATATACGATATTGAAGAAAACCTCTTTTAACAAATAGTATTGTTTAAATGAATTTTAAGTAATTTAATAATGTATATAACATATTTAACTAATCTATTTTAATAAATATTATTGTTTATTTTTATTTTTTTTAATAATTTAATTGACAAATTATATCTAAGTTAATATAATAAAATATAAATTAGTGTAATAATAAGTGATTAGATATAAATTTGAAAATTTAATTTATTTTAAATAAATTAACTAGGTTAGAAGATAAGTTTAAAAATGTAAATAGGATAACTATAATAAAATAAAAATATTATTATAATAATAAGTGCCATATAAAATTGAAAATTTGCTTTGTTTTGAATAAGTTAGCTATTTTAGATAAGTTTAAAATTTGTGAATAAGATATCTAAGTTAATTTAGTATAAATATTATTATAATAATAAGTGTTATATAAAGTTGAAAATTTAATTTGTTTTGAATAAGTTATCTCGTTTACATAAGTTTAAAATTTGTGAATAGGATATCTAAGTTATTGTCACACAATATTTTTATTTATTTTCCTTTCCATTTTCTAATTCATTCATGATATTTCTTACTACTTCTTTATCAAAGAACTAGATTTCAATAAAATTGTTAAATATTATTGTTTCAATGTAGGATGATTTTAGATTTGATTTCATAATGAAATGGTCGTAGACTTGGGTTTTACAAAACAAAGTTTACCAGGGAACAAGTTGTCTTCCACAACCACAACAAAAATTAGCCACCACTCAAACCAAAAACAACCAAAGTAGGCATAATTTAGTTTTTCTTTTGAAGAAAGTAATTTATCTTTTTAATTAGGTATGATATAAGCATCAGTCAATCTTCATATTCTTCATATTCTTCTCTGCCCAAACAACATTTGTGCTGCCAATATTATTGTTGTACATAGTTAATTAGCATGATAATACATGTTGTTGACATTTTGTATAATAACGTGATTCTTGAAAAATGTGTAGAAGTGGTTCATTGCAAGACTTTGACATTGTATCATTTTCTCATATCTATTTTTGATCGGTGCAACTGTCTCATTAAATATTTATATTATTTTCTTTGAAATTTTCACTCTTTCCGTAATTGTTTTTCCTTAAATTTATTTCATTTGTACACCATTTTCCTTTTTCTATTATTTCCTTTAAAATTTTCAACTCATGCCATAATTTTCTTTAAAGTACTAGGTGGTTTGGTTTTCCATAACTTTCTCACAACTATACCTGACATTGGATTTAAAGCATTTACTATTACATAAAAAATAAAAAAATAAAATTGGTGAAAAACATTTATAATAATTATAATAAATATAACATTATTCACAAATTAAACTTTAGATTTTGGATAGGCTTCTATTGCCTTTCAACATTCTTGCTAAATTTATTTCAAAAAGTTGTAAACTAAATATATCCCCTAAACCTAAAGTTATAAAACATTAAACAACCTAATTTCTAATTTCTAAGTGGATTTACAACATTGAAGCAAACATCTTTTAACAAATACTATTGTTTAAAGGAATTTTAAGTAATTTAATAATGTATATAAGATATTGAGCTTGCTTATTTTAATAAATATTATTGTTTAATTTATTTATTTTAATAATTTAATTGAGAAATTATATCTCAATTTGAACAAATTAATGTAATAAAATAAAAATTATTGTAATAATAAGTGATTAGATATAAAGTTGAAAATTTAAGATTACATAAGTTTAAAAATGTAACTAGATATAAGTTATTAATAATAATAATAATAATCTATTTTTAAGGTCAATGATAAGCCATACATCAAATTGGTGTATGAGACCTTGTTTGTGATACAAGGGATCCCTCCATCCAAAGCTTTGACTAATAAAGTCTACAGAGATATGCATACCCTACCCTGTCCATTTATTATCCTTTCTACTTTCTAATTGTTCTTTAGGTACTCACTGTCTAAATAAGCTCACTCAGTCACAACATCTCTGGTGACTTCCCCCAGTAAAGAACCAAATGTTAATAGAGTTGTTAAATATCATTTCTTTACCTACTCATTAAATATAAGTTATTGTATGAGTACACCCATTTATTGTCCTTTCCATTTTCCAACTCACCCATGGTATTTCTTATCACTTCTTTACCAAACAACCAGGTTTCAATGAAGTTGTTAAACATCAGTTCTTTAAGTACTCATTGTCTCAATACTTAACAATTTGTTAAATATCAGTTCTTTACATACTCACTATCTGTAACATCCCGCTCTGGCGCACTGAGCGAACTTATTCTTTGAGGACACTTGTTCGCAAGTGATCCAGATTATTATGCTATTAAAACTTTTGATTTTGATTATGAGGCATTATGGGATGATGACATGTTGTTTTACCTTCTCGACATAGACAGGTGCTATTGACTCGGTTTTACTAAGTGTGCAGGATTATGGACCTCGAGGAGGTCGAGGCATTGATGGAACCCCTTGGACTTTGGATCGAGTCGAGGAGTGTACCATTGGGGTTTGATTGTTTTACTGTGATTTTAGTGCTTCTGATTAGATGATATGATATGGATATATTCTGACATGATTCGTTGATGATGCAGGCTGATGATAACTTGCCGACCAGACTCACATGTGGATTAAAGGGGTCACGCACAACTACCAGAGATGTTGAGGGAGAGGTGTGGACAACAACCCTGCCACAACCTACTATCACTCCCGTCGTGGCTCGAACTGTAGCTTAACAATTATCTGGTTCGAGAGGACCCATGATGTCGTGAGGGTAGACTGCGACAGTTGCTCATGATGATTCTAGGGGGCGTGCAATAAGGCGGGGATCTTATTCCCTAGAGGCCCTTAGTCTCCCACGAGTTCACCTAGCGGAGTATTGACTCCAGGTGTTTTTTATGTCTACCAAGTTAGTCAAGAGGTGAGTGACACCCTTGGAGCACGTGGTGCATCCTGAAGGGCACGTCGCACAAGAAAAATGGAAAGAGGCGAGTGACACCCTTGGAGCATGTAGTGCGTCCTGAAGGGCACGTCGCGCAAGGGAATAAATGAGGCGAGTGGCACCCTTGGAGCACCTAGTGCGTCCTGAAGGGCACGTCACGTTGTTTTGATAAATGAATGAACCCAGACAACCTTAGGATGAACAATGTGATAAGAATTTTTAAAAACATTTTCCCTAATAAAATGTTGCCCATCACGAAAATTAAGGTCTAAGTCTAAATCATGCTAGTGGTAAAAATTTATCCTTTTTATTAAAATATATATATATATATATATATA
>JZKD02S1772075.1:643245-657551 GCA_000966675.3 Picea glauca
CAAAATAAATAAAGAGTATGATCTTCGTTAAATCTTGTAACACGGAGGGAGTAAGAAATTTAATTTATTCAAGAAAAAAAAATCTGTTGGAATTAATTTTTAAAAAAAAGAGGGAATTAATTGTTTTATCTTTTTGATAATTTAAAACATACTAATTAAATGAGAAAAGGGAAAAAGGGTTAATTTCCACACCTTCCTTTTTGAGTTCTAATTAAAAAGGGGAAAGAGGGAAAATCTAAAATATTAGGAAACTAGGAAAAGAGGTAAACATAAAAAGGGAAAAAGGGAACATAAGGGAAAAAACGAAAAGTCAAACTTAGGAAAGTGTCTACCATTTAAGAGCTTTCTAATTTAAACTGAACTAACAATTTAATAATGGGGAAAGCCATTAAAACCTGTAAGAGAATTTGGGGACACCTAGGAGTGATTCTAGGAGTAACTCTAGGTGGGTGAGGGAAATAAAGATAATTAATTAATTAAAAAAATTAATTTATGGAGGAATGAAGGGGATGGGTGACACTTGTACAGGGAGGAATTTTTAGGAATTAAATTTTAAAAACTTAATTAAACGAGATTTTAAAAAAGTAAGGAACCATGAAACTCTATATAATGAAGGGAGGAGATGGAGGTTGGATCTATTCTGTGTGCATAACGTTACGTTGTAGAAATATCTACTTGACTGACTTAACTTGTGGGAGTTGGGATACCCAACTCGGTGAAGAGTGGTAGCTCGGCCTTGCGAGGCAAGCTGGGAGCTAGACAAAATCTTTGGATAGTGAGTGTGTGGCCCCTTTGCAGCTCGGGGGGCTAAGGGGGAAGAAGAGTACCCCTAGCATTGGCTGGGAGGTACCAGTGAAGTCTTGTCGGTCGGCACACAGAAGTTGCAAGGAGCATGGGGGATGTCCACTCCGAACAGGCAACGATACACTTTCTTCATTTTGTATGGTAAATTGTTTGAGAACTTATGTTTGAATTTGCATTTTTACTTGGGTAAGTGAACTGATTTTCTAGATGGTTTTCTGAAATTTTATTAGCCTAGCTTGATGATAGATTGACTCCCATGGCTTCATTTCCATGCATGTCTTGACCACCTTGCTGTGTTGATTGTGACCTTCGTGGTTGTTTAACCTTCCTCCCTAGCTCACTAGTCCTCGCCTGAGCAGTCGGCCAGGAGCCTGATCTACGACCGTCGCCTTAGCGTTAAAAGACCTATGGATCTCAATGCCCTGCTTTTCTATGCGAGGATGATGAGCGAAGGACGAACCTATTAACCGACTACCCTTGATGTTTGTCCTTGGCTGATTGTTGACTCTGCCATCTGGCAACGACCTCTGCATGTGGATTATCTTGTGTCTTGGTTGGTTTTCTCTATGCCTTGACTGATAGAACCCCTGCAATCATTCCATGACCTTTCCCATTGGATCCTTACGTTCTCTTATTATTGTTTGCGCTGTATTGGGGTTATAGCAATGGAAGCACGAATTGATTCCCTGTCTGCAAATTTTGGGTATTCTGGCAATGAAAAACGAAATGAATTCATCTCTGCATTTTACATTAGGCATTCTGGCAATGAAAAATGAAATGAATTCATCTCTGCATTTTACATTGGGTATTCTGGCAATGAAAAATGAAATGAATTCATCTCTGCATTTTACATTGGGTATTCTGGCAATGAAAAACGAAATGACTTCTGGTCTGCATTTTTATTTTGGGTATTCTGACAATGAAAAACGAAATGAATTCATCTCTGCATTTTACATTGTGTATTCTGGCAATGAAAAACGAAATGAATTCATCTTTGCATTTTACATTGGGTATTCTGGTAAAAAACGAAATGATTTTTGGTCTGCATTTTTATTTTGTATTCTTGCAATGGAAAAGAGAAATGGTTTCATGTCTACAAATTTTTATAATTGGCCTTCTGGTGATGGAAAAGATGAATTATTCTTGTCTGCATTTCGTTTTACCTATGGGGCGATTTTTCCCTTGATGAAGAATGTGTTTTTCTTTAAAAGTTTGCTGCCATTTGATTCCTGTTAATGCCCATGATTTGTAATTAATGGGTGCCACGTTTTTTGCCCTTCGATATTGACTAAGTGCTGTAGAAATAACCCATGCTTTCATCCATTTAAATCGCAACTTTACTTTTCGGACTGGCCACGTTTTGATAATGAGAAGTTGACTGTATTGTTGTTGAAATGCCCACAGTTTTCGCCCAATAAATGTGACTGAGTTGTTGTTATTTACCACGATTTTGGTTACCCGGATTTTATTATCACTATTGTTACCCAGATTTTATATCACAACCCTTACTGTCACGAATCTACCTCCTTGTTGTTACCGCGACTTGGCACCATGACCTTATTCCGACAATGAAATATTATTATTTGCAAATACAAATTTATTTAATGGCACTTCATTCTTAATGTGCAAAGACTAGCTTAATGGAAACGTGATTGTATTCCTGGAAAATGCATTTGTAGTTATTGGCGTTACAAATTTTATTGACGTCAATTATTTAAATGTACAACCACTAGCTTGATGACATCACAAATGTAATTCTGGCACTGTAATTTTTATTTCTGACAAGTGTGAATTTATACTTCATTTATTGTTACACCGATTTCATTCATTACTATTACACTGATTTTATTACCATGACATTCCATTAAGGATGGATGTGTTTACTTCCTTAAGGACCCTGTTTTGCCATCAAATTGTTGATTGAGTTTGTTGTAGTATGACCACGAGTTGATCCTTCTACGGTTGTATTGTCCTTCTTTCTCCGAAAATTGAGTGTACCCAGCGTTCTCACCGCAAACATTAACTTCTACAACGATGTTTTTAGTCAAGCCATCTCCTTCTTTATGTGAATAGATAGTTAGATATTGATATAGTTACTAGATAGATGACATGTGTAATTAATTGTTTACCAGTGTCATATTTAGCATTCTGATTTAATGTAGCTAATGTGGTTATATATCGTTAAGTGATAGTTAGATTGTAATTTGGGATTATTTAGAATTGCCCATTTAGTATTGCCCCAAGTAGAAATTAAGCTTGCTAAATTAAGGAAATACCATATTATTTGTCAATGTCATATAATTTTGATTAAATGTATTACTTTCAAGGCAATACTGTAATAGTATAGTGAGTAAATGTTATATCTCTTTCAATCAAATCACTATGTTATGATATTAAGTTTTAATGCCTAGCCTCTGATATTTTCTCTATTGATCATCTAGTGGAATGACCAGTTCTACTGGCTAAATGTTATATAGTAACAAGTGTTAATGTCTTACACGTCATTCCCAACTATGATTGCATTAAGGTTTAAATTGATGGTACGTGGATGACCCTACTATTATTTAGACTTGCTCACTTGATACACTTTTAATGTTAATTTCGATTGGCGTACATTGACCTAATTGCAATCAGACTTGTTGATTTTTATGTTAATATAGAATTGTAATTTATGGACTAATTGAAATTGACTTACTATTGGATGAGTAACCAATGTTAAACATGATGGTCAGCTGGACTATTTTAGACATGATCAATGGTTGGGTTGTTGACAAAGTCGTTTTTAGCGTGCGCTTCCCAGCGAGGGTGTTGTTGTTTATTATTAATTAACGTTTGTACTTGGTGTTGTAAACGCTTAATGTGATTGGTTTGCTCACTGTAAGGGTTCTAGTTACTTGTGTAATTAATTCTGGGTGCGTTGGGTTGTTAGGATGATTGTCCTTAGCTTAGTAGGCTTGGTCTGCTTGTGTCGGGCGAGATGTAGACACCTCCTTGTTCCTCAAAACAGTTGCTAACCTTTAGACCTTAAATGGTCAAAATCGATGGGAACCTAGGCTTGAGTGTTGCTTATGTGTCTTAGAGGTCCTAACCATTGCAAGGTAGGACAGGCGGGTAGTCATTCTTATTCTTCATCGGTTGAATGTCGTACATTGCTTCCAGGGGCTTGATGTGATTTTATGTTAGGTCGTTATGTTGTTATTGCGTGAGTTTCATGCTTTGTGTTCGTCGTCATGTTGCAATGTTGAGTATAATGTCATTATTACCTTCCTACACACACACAAAAAAAAAAAATTGCACTTGTTATGTGAGGCTTGTTTTCGTAACGAAATGGGAGTTTCGTTACATATGGTATCAGAGCGGGTTCAACCCGCGACTTGGGATTGCTACTGATTTTTTTGATATGATTTGATTATAAGGTTACTAATTGAGTTGACTTGTATTCATGCAGGTAATCATGGTTAGAGGACGCCGCAGAGGAAGACAATGGGGTGCTAGGGGAGGAGGTGCGACGCCTTCAGTAGTATCTACGCCCGAGGGATCTAACCCCCAGGGAGATGAGCAGGTTGTCGGACAGGAGCAGATAGCAGTTGGTGATGTGGTTGGAATGATGAGATATTTTCAGCGCATGTCTGAGGCACTGATCAGCTGTTTGGACAGAGATGAGGCCAGGGCGTCGGCACCCCCTGAGGTTCCATCGTGCGCTCCAATCAGTACTGGTAGCATTCATTGTGAACTCCAGAAGGTCAAATTTCTGGGGTTCTTTGGTGCCCCGGATGGTGCAGCCGCCGAGGCATGGTTGGAAAATATGGTAATGTTCTTTGCACTTCGTGATTATACCTCCAACATGAAGGTCTGCATGGCGGTCTTTCAACTAAAGGGGAGCGCTCTTCTATGGTGGAAGACGCTCCTACCGCAACTGAACATGGCAGTCAAAGACGTGTCATGGGAACTGTTCGAGGAACGGTTCCGAGAGAGGTACCTTTCAGAGGAATTAATTGAGCGTCATCTCAATGACTTCAACGCCTTATGACAAGGCAGTCATATGGTGCCCGAGTACGAGGCCCATTTTATGGAGCTGCTTCGGTATGCTCCACATCTTAACACTGAGAAACTTAAGGTCAATAGGTTCGTGTTCGGCCTTAACGACAACTTACGTGCAAAGGTTAGGATTTTTATGCCTCAAACCTTGCATGATGCCATCCAAAAGGCCCTCATAGCAAAGGAGGAGCTTATCAGTGGGGGTTAGACTAGGACTCCAGCAAGACCAGTAGGGTAGGCGTCATCTGGAGCATAGCAGCATCAGACACCAGCCAGACATACGCCGGGATATTGTGGCTTCCATAGGGGATCCACTTTCCTACACCTTGACAACCGATGCCTTAGCAGGGGACACCTTATCGGGGACCATAACATTAGCAACAACGTCGACCGTAGTAGCAGCAATTTAGGCCTGTTTAGCAGAACAAACCAGGATTCCAGGCCGGCGGGCCGTCACCTTCTACTTCGGGTACTAGGACTACTGGGATGAAGAAGGGGTGTTGGACGTGTGGGGAGCCACACTACCAGCGCGACTACCCTATGGAGAGGACTAGAGCGTCCGGATCAGCTGGACCCCCTACCGTGGGAGATATGGGCAAGGACCATCGGATTCATGCAGTGGTGAATAACCGCCAGGCAGAGCATCAGTCGACTGTGCTCGAGACAACAGGTACCGTCGCTGACCAGACCCTTAGTATTTTGATAGATCCCGGTGCTACCGAGAGTTTCATTTCTGGTGCAACAATAAAAAGGATTAAGTTAAAGGCAGTCGAACAGGACGAGTTTAGCTTCGTAGAGATGGCTTCGGGAGCCAAACAGAAGTTTGGAGGAAAGGTTACGAGATGTACCCTTAACTTGGGAGAGTTTGTCACAAGGGCCAACCTGTTCATCACGATCTTAGGATATTATGATGTCGTAATTGGTATGGATTGGTTGGAATCGCATGAGGCGATACTCAACTGTAAGACAAAACGGTTGAGCTTGGTCGATGACGACGGATAGAGACGTGTGATTGTAGGACAAAACTAGGGAGTTTCCCTGAGGTTCATCTCTTCCTTATAGCGACGAAAGAGCATGGACAAGGAGTGAAAGCTTTATGCGATCCTTGCGTTAAATGAGAAGGGATTAGCGGAAGGTTTAGAACACCTTCCGGTGGTGAAAGAATTTGCGGACGTATTTCTGGAGGAGTTACCCGGGATTCCTTCGGAGAGGGAATTAGAGTTTACTATAGACCTAAAACCGGGAACAAAATCGATAGCTAGAACGCCTTATCGGATGTCAACCCAAGAATTACAGGAATTGAGAATGCAACTGAAGGAGTTTTTGGACGTGGGATTGATACGTCCTAGTGTGTCACCATGGGGTGCACCTTTTATTTTCATACGAAAGAAGGATGGGTCATGGAGGCTCTGCATTGACTACCGTCAATTGAACAAGGCCATGATCAAGAATCAATATCCGTTGTCGAGGATTGATGATCTGTTCGATCAAATGAAGGGCACGACGGTGTTCTCAAAGATCGATTTGCACTAACTTCTTGGTATGCACTGACACATTCAAGGAAGGCTTAGGTAGAGTCTTGATGCAAGAGGGACGAGTAATCGCTTACATTTCGAGAAAATTGAGAAGGCTTGAGGAGAACTACGTGACGCATGATTTGGAGTTGTTATCCATCGTATATGCCTTGAAGGTTTGGAGACACTACCTTGTTGGATGAAAATTTGAACTAAAGACTGACCACTGTGGACTATAACACATCTTTACGCAAAGTGACCAGAACGCACGACAATGGCGTTGGTTGGAATTGCTTAGCGGTACGACTTCGAGATTACTTACATAAAAGGAACAGTGAACCAAGTGCCAGATGCATTGAATCGGAGACCACACATCTTTTGGTGCTGACTCTTGAGACGAATTTTTTGTTTGTTTGTTAGTTTGTCCGTGACCTGTGGGACTAGTTTGTGGTTTGAGAAACCAAGACTCAAGGGCATCTAAGCCGTCAAAATCACTTGGGGATCGCACCTGACCTGATCCATACGCAGTCAAAATCACTCGGGGATCGCACCTGACTTGAGCCACACCAACCCTTAACATGGTTGGATTTTTTGTCCACGTAAGTTTCAAATCGGTGACTTAACATCACAAAGCGCTTTAACAACACACTCTCTCACCGACTGATATCTCTTGGTGCAACCACACGTTCGACCACTACCTCAAGGTTCCCTCATATCTCAAGGTTAGGCCCTCACGAGGATTAAACCTTGCCCAACGGTGAAAAACTCCTCGCTTTTCACCATTGAAGCCAACCCATAAGGTTATTATTATTCATCCAACTCATATATATTCAACCTATAAGGTTATTATTATTCATCAAACTTCTCCTTCATAGACTACACCAACTTAGGTTGATAATTCTCTTATAATATACTAGTTGTGACAATACTTAGTAAACCATAATGGATATGTGGTTCTAGAATGACAAGTATTTAAATTTGGCATTTTCAAAATAGAGTATGGTAATGATTAGTTTGGTTGAACTCTTTAAACCATAATGGATATGTGGTTCTAGAATGACAAGTATTTAAATTTGGCATTTTCAAAATAGAGTATGGTAATGATTAGTTTGGTTGAACTCTTTCTGTATATATTTGTGGATCTATATTTTCCAAGCTTGTCCACATATTTTGAATCTATCATACAAGTTGCATATGCCCAACATACTAATCATTACATTGAACTGAACAACTCAAAATACAATTGTTAGTTGTAATCAATAATTTCAAGATAAAAGACTTGTATTATTTTAGACTTTTATAGTATTTCATTGTATTAATGAAATGATTCCTTAAACAATTTAAGAATTTGAATCCAAACTCATAATTATATTGTCTAATACTAATTATTATGAGAAGATAAACCTTAATAGTTCCATTTTCAATTATTTTTCAGGCCTGCGTTTCAATACATATGCCTGCATTTTCAAATTTTGTTGACAGCATATTATATAATACCCAGCTTTATATATAGATTTTATATACTAGATTTACCCAGCCTTTACATATAGCTTTGATATATTGTAACAATGATTGTTTTTAATATAGATTGATTTGGATTTACCCAGCCGTTTAATTTACCCAGCGTTTTATATGTGCAACATTTTATAATGGTAGTGTTTTATATTGGTAGTGATTCATATTGAGCGTTTCTATAATGGTGTTTATTAATTGCTTATATGACAGTTTTTTAATACATGTAGGACAATGATTATATATATATATATATATATATATATATATATATATATATATCCTGTGACATCTAATTTAATAGATGTTGGCAGAGATTTAATGGTAGAATTTACCCATATCTATGGTCAACGATTTAATTTCATTATTGTTGTGAATGGAAGCGAATTTATATAGCAACTTATGATAGCGATTTTCATTTTATTAGTTAGCGATATTGTTGATTCCTTGATTACAAGACAACTGTATAATTAGACATCGATGGGTTAATCCCTAATAAAAAACAACGATGTTGTAATTGAATAGCAATTGACAACAATTTCATTAATCTTGGCAGCAAGAAATCGGCACTATTATTACAGACAGTGAATGTATAGAGACTTAATTAGACAGTAATTATATATATGACAACGAATTTGTTCTATATCTATTTGTATTACTAGACATCGTTTACTTACTCTTAATAGACAGCTATAACGTATGTATTAATAGACAGTAAAGTCATGCATTTAAAAAATAGCGAAATATACATGATTCAGTTTCAAAGGACAACGAATTATGGTTTAAAAGACAGGGATGCATTTGATAATCGATATGGTTTAAAAAGATCGATAACTCACAACAATTACCCTAAAACACAACAATTACAATATATTGATATAGTTGATATGTGAATAATCTGTTGGTTTCAGTTTTTAAAGAATAGCGAATCTACGATATGCATCAAGGTCAAGTTATGTACAGGAATTTGTTGAGTTAAACAATTTGCGAATGAATCCTAATTTAATTTGAAGGGCCTTATGATATATCCAGTAATTATTCATTTCACCTCCATGAATTATGTTGTTATTTGCTTAATGATATTTTGTTAGTGTTGAAAATTTACTTGTAAATGGATGGAATGGGGGATGGGGTCCAACCATAATAAATAAATTGGAAAGTTTAGTTTACCGGAAATCTTCTTAGGATATTTAAAATTTAATGATAATAATATTAGATAAATTGACAAGGGTGATATAGTTATTTTTAAATGATATATAATAATTAAATAGCGTTAATATTATATATATCAATGAATGCTTTTACTTATATGGAGATTGTTCCAGGTACATGAAGGTGCCTTGTATGATAAATAATGTCAATTACATCATGTTCAGATCATTGTTGATGCAATGGCATAGCCTTGTGCCTTAAGGTGAATTATAAATGGTGGTTGGTCATAGTTGTTTCACCACGTAGGTCACCTTGTCGGAACCAAGAAATCCTTTGATTAGTTGTGCAATTTATTGTGAGTGATGTCACCTTGCGTCTTGTCGACTTGTTTCTTGGGTGCTTGGGTATAGTCTTCATGTAATTGTTGACAGTTAATTCGATCTCCTAGCGCGTCAGATTTTCTTGGGTTATTGGTGTAGATATGTTATGGTGCGTCAGGGTTACTGTCATGCCTATCGCCTGGTGACGGCATGAATCCTAATGAGGGGATCATCACACGATCTGATGGATGGAGGCGAGAGATAACCTGGCTAGATTCTTGTGCTTCCTGATGTGGATGTCTCGTTCGTTGTAGTGGATGTTGGTTCTTAGTCTATAATGCCTTAATGCCTTGGGCTTTGTGCACCATAGAGGTGTCTAGTTATTGGTTGTTGAGTCCATTGTGTCGAGATTGTGGATGTTGTCCTTTAGCTTGTAGGCGTTATCGTTTTTTTGTTGGGCAGGTAGTCACTTCTATATGTCTTTGATTTTCGCATGTTTTTCCTAGTTGCTCGATGTGCTAGTGTGTTGAGTCATTGTTGTCTATTTCATGACTTACCTGCATGGTGTTCGTCGTCAAGTTGTGTGGTTAAACTGTTGTCATCGTTGCCTTTGGTTCAACTGTTGTCATCGTTGTCTTTCTGCCTAAAAAAAAAAAAAAAATTGCACTTTTTGCTTCACTTGTAGTCGTAACGATTGGGGTCGTTACATTGTATAACAACTTAGTCAAATAATATAGTTTTATTCTCTTATTTGATATAGTTTTATTCTCTTATTTGTTATCATTTGCTCTTTCTTATTATGGATCTTAATCAAAATATAGATATCATAGCAACATGTAATACAAAGAGTTTTTAATTCATATTTTGGTGTAATAACATACAATGTTTTACTATGTAGGGAATCAGTACACTCCATAATAAACTTGTGGTTTTTGGAGGGCTAATACCCAACATCTAGCTCTCTCCCACACTATGAACATAGCAACTACTCCCCCAAATCCAATTCCCATTCCCATCCCCAATGCTATCAATGACATATTTTCATCCACATGACTCAACCATTCCACTTTAACATGATTATTATTGGTAGTACTATTACCCTTTGTTAGAGGGTTTTCCTTTTCCTTTTGATTGCTACATCGATCTATGCGACACCCCCATAAACATTTATTACTTTGAAATGAAGCTACATCAAAAGTTGTAAATTGTGTTCCTGTTGGAATTGACCCACATAAGTTGTTAGATGAAACATCTAGAACCCGCAACCAATGTAAGTTAGAGAGTCCTTGAGGAATTTGTCCACTCAAATTATTTTTTGCCAAGTCCAACACCTCCAAAGTAGATATGTTACTAAGAGATGTGGGTATCGACCCTTCCAATTGGTTCCCAGACAAATTTAGCCATCTTAAGATGCTCATACTTCCTATGCTTGTGGGTATTTCTCCTATAAGATTATTGTTAGACAAATCAAACAAATTATTTTCCAGATATATATACGAAAATATATTATCTAAAAATTTGGTGTTTTATTTTTTCCAAGCCAAGATGCATTGACTGCAAATCTCCTAAGTCTCTCAAGATAAAATGGTATTCTTCCACTAAATTTATTGTTGGATAAATCCAAGTAAGTCAAGTTCATGAGATTTGTGATCCACCTAGGAATGTGACCATGGAAATTATTGTGTGAAAGGTCAAGAAAATATAGGCTTTTTGTTGAACCCAAAGTAGAAGGAATGTAACCATGGAAATTATTGTAGGAAAGGTCAAGAAAATATATGATTTTTTTTAAACCCATAGTGGAAGGGATGAGACCACTGAAATTGTTATACCTGAGGTCAAGATAAGATAGGCTTCCCACAGAACCTAAAGTAGAAGGGATTAGACCACTGAAACTGTTGAAGCTGAGGTCCAGATAAGATATGCTTCCCATCGAACACAAAGCTGAAGGAATTGAACAACTGAAATTATTACCAAAAATGGACAACTCACGGAGAGATGTGTAGTCCTGCAGCGACACATAAATTGTGAGATAGAAAGGTGAGTCGACGTATTGATTCTCGATTGTCTTGGTCAGGCGAAATAGGCACATAAAATGCCGTATAGAAAGGTGAGTCGACATATTGACTCTTGGTAGTCTTGGGACGGTGGACTGAGTTGGAAAAGTGAAGTGAGCGTATTGAGACAGATGCGATGAGTCCCCTATTGAAATCTCGTTGTTGGTGGGGGCAAGTGACTAGAGATGCGTATGGAGACAATGAGTGCGTAAATAATTGATATTGAAATGCGGTAAAGAAGTGATTAGAGATATCGTGGGTGAGTTGGCAAATGGAAAGGACAATAATGGAGAAAGGAAAATGGAAAGAAAATAATAATGGAGAAAGAAAAATGACAACAGAGAAAGATAAATGGTGTAGTAAGTGACAATTTTAAACTATCTAGAGGGAGTACACTTTTACTCATTTACCGATGGAAATTTTTAGTGGGTAGATGCTAGGAAATTGCTTGAGGTTTCCACTTTAAATTTCTTGTGTTAAAATGATGATGTTATTTATTGTAAATGATATATTTATTACTGTTGCATAGTTTTTTAGAATCATTGAACCATATAGGATATTTGTGGGTTTTTATATAATCATGTCATTCATGATCATTGTAGATGAGGTGGTTTATTGTGAGACTTTAATATTTTATTATGTTGATATGATGATGTTGATGTTGTTTATTTATTGTAAATGATATATTTATTATCATTGTATAGTTGTTTAGAATCATTGAATTATATAGGATCATAGTGGGTTTTTATATAATCATGTCATTCATGATCACTGTAGATGGGGTGGTCTATTGTGAGACTTTAATATTTTCTTATGTTGATATGATGATGTTGATGTTGTTTATTTATTGTAAATGATATATTTATTATCATTGTATAGTTGTTTAGAATCATTGAATTATATAGGATCATAGTGGGTTTTTATATAATCATGTCATTCATGATCACTGTAGATGGGGTGGTCTATTGTGAGACTTTGATACTATAGGGGGTGGTTTCTCTTGCATCAAGTGGTATCAAAGTAGCAAGAGCTTACAAAACAAGAACATGAAAAGTAAACTCAAGAAGAGAATAGGATGTTTCATAAACAAAATTTGTTGTTAAACTAAGAGAAGAGGAAGAAATTATTTGTGAAGATTTGGAGAGGGAAGTTGTAACATATAGGAATGAGAGGATTCATTTTTTTGTTGTTTCAAGAAAGAGATGTTTTCTACAGGAAAGGCATAAGAAACTACTAGAGAAATTGTGATTAAGTCTTTGAAGAGACATAGCTAATTTGGTTGTGAGGAGACATGGCTCATTTGGTTCAAAGCTATGGATGCAACTTGCAAAGATGGAGTGGAAAAAGCACTGAAGAGGGTTCAATGTCACGAGGAAGCAAAGAATGAAATATTACACATATATCACAGGAAGCAAAGAATGAAATATTACACATATATCACAGGAAGCAAAGAATAAAATATTACACATTTAAAAAAAAACATTGATATGTTTTTTATAGAGTTTATAAATATATATTTAAATTAAAAATAAAAAATTTCATCAAAACTTAATATTAAAATATAAAATATATATATATATATATATATATATATATATATATATTCAACTTAGACAATAAATTGATGAGATTTTTTCGTCTGTGGAATAAAAAATCTCTTAAATACAATGATTTAATTACTAAAATCTCTAATAATATACATAATTTATTAAATTTTATTTTATTAACAATTTTTAAATAAAATTCTTTATTTTGAAATTTTAAATAACTTATTAATTAAAATATAATATAATAATTATACATATAAAATTTTAATAAAAAACTCTAAATAAAAAAAAAATCTCATAATATTTAAAATCAATGTGTATTATTGCTTAGAACAAATTGCATTTAATAAAAAAAACTCACATAAAACACGAGAACCGTCATGATAGGGTCAAATTATCAAATATATTATTTTAAAAAATCTTCCAAAATTCATAAATATTATTTTATATTATGAAATAAAATGAAAGTTATTCTAAAATTTAAGATCTTGACTATCTAGTTTTATATACATTATGATTGGTATGTAACATCCCGCTCTGGCGCACTTACAAAACTTATTATTTGAGGACACTTGCTCGCAAGTGATCTGGACTTTTCTGGTGTTAAAACATTTATACTCGATTATGATGCGTTATGATAGATGACATGATGTATTACTATTGTTATATACAGGTGCTATTGACTCAGTTTATTTGAATGTGCAGGGTTTGTGACCTGGAGGATGCAGAGGCATCGATGGAACCCTTGGACTCCAGATTGAGTCAGGGAGTGTGATATTGGAGTTGATTTATTTACCATGATATTTATTGATTTGATGATAGGTTGTTGACATGTTCTGACATGATGGTTGATGATGCAGGCTGACGATATCTTGCCGACCAGACTCGCATATGGAGTAAAGGGGCCACACATGATTTCCAGAGAGATTGAGGGAGAGGTGTGGACAGCAGCCCTGCCACAGCCTACTAGCACTCCCGCCGTGGCTCGAACTGTAGGTTAACTATTACCTAGTTCGAGAGGATCCATAATGCCGTGAGGGCAGACTGCGACAGTCGCTCACGATGATTCTAAGGGGCGCACAATAAGGCGGGGGCCTTATGCCTTAGAGCCCTTAGTCTCCCACAAGTTCACCTGGCGAAGTGTTGACTCCAGGGGTTATAGAGTCTACCAATCTGTCAAGTCGGCGAGTGGCACCCTTGGAGCACGTGGTGCATCCTGAAGGGCACATCGCGCAAAGAAATACAAGTTTGCGAGTGGCACCCTTGGAGCACGTGGTGCATCCTGAAGGGCACGTCGCGCAACAGAAGCAAACGAGGCGAGTGGCACCCTTGGAGCACGTAGTGCGTCCTGAAGGGCACGTCGCA
>JZKD02S1772076.1:24488-44780 GCA_000966675.3 Picea glauca
AGAATCATTGTCCCGAGTTAAAGAAAAGGAAGGAAACACACGAAGCATCAGTTGCTGAAGAAAGGGAACCCTCAAAGAAGGCCAAGCAGGATAAAACAAACTTCTTCTTCTAAAACAAGGTAACAATATTCTTCATAGTCCTTGTACATAACATGTTTACATAGTATCTGTACATATCTTGCATATCTATTTTTTAGAAGATAAGATGTTCAAGTGAAACAACACCTATGGAAGAATAACAAGATAAGGATTGCTATCACGATGACTACAAGTCAAGCAATACACATGAAAAGATGAAGTACATTGACAATCCTTGGTAACAATTCTTGTGGAAGCTATTACATAAGTAACGACTGCAAGATAAGCCGAAATCAGAATCAAACTTGAAGAAACCTAGAAGAAGTAAAAACAGAAAGAAATCAACAATCAAGAGGAAATTAAAAAAAGACTTGTGACACTTTGCAGAAGGCAATAAGGATGCAGACAGAAGCGTGGAATCTCTTAGATGGAGGGAGCTGATTATATAATTCCAAAAGAAGAGCACACATTCATGCATGAAGCAAGGATTAGAAGGGAGCTAATCCTAAATGATATGATCCATCAAGGATTATGAAGTATCTGTCCATGTTCCAATTGAAAGTAGCAGCCATGATAAACAGTACGTGTTCAGTTTAATTGTAGAAGAAGTCTTCTTCGAAAAGAAGCCTTAAAGTATCCTTGGTTGTCCATCTACATCCATGATCCTATGATGAAAGGAAGAAGTTGGAATCTTCAGGGCATGGAATCTATAGAAGAGTCCATGGACCCAAGAGCTAAAGTGAAACATGAGGAAGAACATGAAGATTCCAAGAAAGAAAGAAAATCCAGAACAACTATTTATTATACTGAGAATCACAAGACTACTAGCTTGGTTTGAACCCACTAGAAGCAATCAAGCAGAAGTAATGGAAGATATGATGAAGAATAGTATATGTAAGAAATTGTGAAAAAGGATTATGAATGGAAGCATTGCGAGATTCAGAAATAGAGGTTCTTCCAGAAGGAGGAGAAGAATATGATAACAACTTGTTCCCATAAACCAGATATACCTCTATCTGAGCTATTATATCTCTTGTAGTATCCATGGATTGAAGTTTACATCAATTGGTTGTAAAAGACTGTTCTTCCCAATAGAGCATTTGAGGAAGAAGCTTATTTCAAGGTTTTTGAGGTATACCAAAAAGAGACCCATGTATGTAGATATAAGAAGACCTTGTATGGATTCAAAAGACTTGATGCAGAGTATCTCATATTCAATAGAAGCGTGATGAAAACTTTCTAAGACAAAGATAGTGTATTAGAATAGTTACTCAGAAGCCTGGGATGATGGATTTCTAATCCACGACAAACTCTCATGATGACAGAAGAAGTGCTACTTTAATAGGTTTCAGTTTGAGCCTTGCCATGATGTCATGAGCTAGCAGGAAACAAAAGTGTTGATTCGACCATGATATATTGTAATGATCAAAGCTATATGAAGCCTTCAGAGAAAATCAGTGTTCCATGACAGACCGAAGTACTTTGAGATCAAGCATTACATTCTTTGCGATGAAGTCCAGAAAAGAGAAGTGGTTCTCCAATATATATCTCCACAGATGAGCAAATAACAGATATTTTGGTAAAACCTCTATCCAATATGAAAAGTTTGCAACCTGGGGCTCGTGGAGATGACTTCCTTATTGAAAAAGGAAGAGATTACTCCCAGGTTGGGAGGGAGCACTGATGTGTTATTGATTTATGGACAATCATTTTTTAGTTCGAAAAATGGTCCAGGTTGAGCAGTTCCTTTCCAGTTCGGAAAATGGTCCAGATCGGACAGTCATTTTTGTAATGAAAATGGTTCGATAGATTGCTGATGTACCATAGACAACGATTCCGCTTGTGGCCAGTGTGGGGGAATGGTCTAGGAAAGTCATTTTTCTTGGCAGTCACTTTGAGTAGTGGTTAAGTAGAATGGTCCGCTTCGCCGAGCAGTCATTCTTTCGAAGTTCACAGTTGTGAGCAGTTTCGAAGAATGGTCCGTTTTGGAGGCTGGTGTAGGACAGTCATTTCCATTAGGAAATGGTCCAGATAGTCATTCCCTAGGGCAGACTCATTCTATCCAGGTTGCACTATGTTTAGTGCCGGAGGAATGGCCCAGTTAGGTGAATGTAGCAATCGGGGACAGGCATTCCCTAGGGCAGACTCATTCTCTCCAGGTTGCACTATGATTAGTGCCGGAGGAATGGCCCAGTTAGGTGAATGTAGTAATCGGGGACAGGCATTCCCTAGGGTAGACTCATTCTCTCCAGGTTGCACTATGATTAGTGCCGGAGGAATGGCCCAGTTAGATGAATGGCCCAGGCTCAGAAATCAGGGACAATTATTCTTCTATGATTGAGAAGAATAGTCCAAATAGCCCATAGCTGATGTTTTACCTTCTGAGGGAAAATGCTCTTCCAAATCTCACAGATGTGAGTGGAAGAATGGCCTAGATGACTTAGTTTATATCATGATATTGTTTTCTGTGTAGGTTGATATCAGATGATATGATTACTATGGAGACTGTATGTCTCTGGACAATAGATGTATGCTACTGTGGTGGATGTGTTCCACTGGTTGTGACTATGTGTCACTGATTAAGTAGCCGTGTGCTACTTGGTGTGGTAGTGTACCATTGGATAGTAGTTGTGTACTACTATGGATAGACATAGTTGTGTTCTATTGAATGACATTGTTCTGATTGCCATGTAGACTATCAGTAGTGTTGAAAATGATTATTAGCTAGATGGATAGTCAGTGTGCTAGTGGAAAGACATTCTCCAGGAGGAAAATGGTCCAGGACATTTATTCTTCTAGGACGTATGTAGAAGAATAGTCCTTGTAGCCCATGGCGTGGCCTCCAACATTTGTTGAAATAGTTATTCTTCTAGGACATATGTCCAGATTAGAAGAATGGTTCTTGCATCACTCTGTGGAGTGAATGACTTATTTAGTATCATGCCTGATTACTCAGATGGAGTATGGCTTCGAGAGATGATACAATTGATGCTATTAGATGATATTGATAATGATGAGGGTGCTCTTGATCTAATCATGAGATAGCTTGTATGGCTATGATGATGCTATCGATTGAATGGTATGTTTGTGCTCAAGACCATTGCTTTCAATACCTCCCTAGCTAGGAGGGAGTGTTGATATTATGGTAGCTGCGGGAGGTATTAACCTCCACGTGTAACCTTGACAAGAATAGAATATTCCAGGAAGCAAGAAGAAACCCTAAAGCATGGATAATAACCCTAGGAGGGAAGTCAGCTCAAGAGAATATTTATTATTGAGTTATTAGCCTCCAGAAGTAGAAGTCAGCCTAGATAACTTAAAGAGAATAGTATAAATATAGGGTGTTAGATCTCATTTGACACACACATCTCGCAACTGCATAAATGTAAGAGTGCCCACTGCAGAAATTGAGTAAGTGCACAAGTCTGGAGAGTAGCTACAACTCCAGCTATTGCAACCTGTATTCTCGGTTTAGGCTTAGACTTTCTATTGGTTATGTTTTGGACTTTCTGCCTTGTGTGCCAGCTTTGGAGAGAGGTACGCTACATTGATTGGCTATTAGGCCTAGGGTTTGCTTCCATAATCATTCTCTGTTAAGGTTAAGGTGCTCGGGGGTGGCTTCGACCTATGGTTGGGTGACAATATTGCTATATTGTCTATGGTTAAACGAGCACATCTATTATTTCTAACACTCAACACAAGTAATCTTAATTGCTAAATCAATCTACTTGTAGCTTTAGGAGGATCAATAAATCTAGTAATTAGAGCACCCTCTACTGATACAACTTTCGCCACCAAAAATGAGGCTTGTGGAGGCTACTTGGGGTGCTAAATCAAGGATGATCTCACGGCACTAGGTGTCCCCCTTGTTGAGCGCCCAAGTTTTCCGGGTTGACCTGTGGAGCTAGGGTAAGGCCTTGTTTGCCTTGCTTATTGAGCACCCAACAATCATTTTGGCCAAAGCGGTAGGAGTATTGGGGAAGTCACCTAGTTTAGGCTTGCAACTTCGCCTCACTTTAATTCAACCTTAAAATTTACTCACACAACCTAAGTTTTAATTTCATAACCTATTCTAAGTTGTGCTCTACTTTCATGCAAGTTCACTTTCAAGCATTTACATTTCAATTGAGTATTTTGATGGTTGAATGGTTCTTCCTTGAAGTTGCACATTAGTGCCCTTGGTGGCTTTCTTGTCAAGTTTTGCTCTCCTTGAAGTTGCGCACTAGTGCTTTAGCGTCCCTCCTTGAAGTTGCGCACCTCTCCTTTGGGGCCTTCAAGCTTGGGTTGTGAGTTGTTACTTTGTGGTAAACGTATCTTTGAGCTATCTCCTTTACTTATTTGCAAAATCAGTTGAGTAGTTAGTTCATTTATTGCTTCACAAGTATAATAAATCTAACAAGTGCATCTTTCCTTTCTTTTGTAAATCTGTAAGTAGTTGTATCTTTATATATTGCTAACTCATCTAGCTATTCTTTATTGTTGTAATTGTATCTCATTAAATTTGTAAAGTTATTGTTCATTTGTACTTAGATCTTTGGTTGTAACTTAATTGATCCCATTGCCCAACCTTAGGTACTAGTCATAGTTGACTTAGGGAAAGGGCTGCTTTTCACTAAAGATTTGCATTGCATCGTTGCCTCTCATATAGGGTAGCTTTCCCCCTACCTTTAACAAACTAAAATTAAAACCTAGAATTCATTTAATAATTCACATAGTAACTAGGGTCTACCCCCCTTGGCTTCCCTAGGAGTGAGCCTACACGGAAGAAATCCAAATTGAGGTGACAATGGGTTTGGATTTAGGCATTATGCCTCCAAGGACACACTAAGTGGATTGAGACTTTTTCCACGTTTGCAAGTGTGTATAAGGATGGCAACAGGCCCCACCATATGTGAAATATAATTAAGGTTTATTGTAATAATTAATTATATTTCTGAGTTATTGAGGTCAACCCTGTTGTGCCAATAAACACACCTATTGCTGTGTCTGGTCTTGTATAAATAAAGGTGATTTCCCCATTGAGGAAACACACTTGTCACTTGTCATTTGGAAATTTCAGACCTACCTTTAAGGCTGAAGTGCACACCTCTCTTGGGCGCTAGTTTCAAGGTTGTAGAAGCACCCTCTTGTGTGCAGTAGGGTTTATGGTTGGGGGATCTTCTCTTGAGAATATAGCAAAGGATTGCTGGGTTTTCTTCCCTTGAGTAGAAGGGTTTCCCAGGATATTTCTTGTTTTCTTGTGCATGGTAATTCTTCTTGTGATCTTGGTTATTGCTGCACTTGTGTATGGTGTAGCTTCATTTGTTTATGGATCAAGTACATGCTAAATGAAATAAACCTCATGCTTGAGCCTAGCATAGTGAAAATTCAACAAGCATTAGGGCTCACATGTTATTTTTGATCACATATTCGGATCCCTTGGGGAAAGACGAGATCAATGAGCATAAAGTCAAGGGTATTCAGACAACTTTATATTTTTAGCAATGTCTATTTTTAGACAATGACATGTGGTGGTGGCCTCCTAGTCATCCTAGATGATATGGACAATTTCCTAAAATTTAGGAGCGGGATTCTATTTTTAGAAGTTTCTATATTTAGCAGGTCCAGTCATCACACTTGAGTTTACTGAACATCAAGTCATGTGTTGGCGGCTAATTTTGGCCTTCACCTACCTCTCACACTCCAGTTGAGTTAACTGATCATTGCGAATATTTTCCTTCAAGTAGTTGAAATTCCAAAACAAAAGAGAATTAGAAAAGGCTTAACTCAGCATGGATTGTTGTCTAGGAAATTTGAGAATTTGGGAATATTATTGATTCGGAAGTTCGGTAATTCGAGGACTTGGTGAACTTGATAATTCAAAGAATTCGGGAGTATGGGTATTGAATTATTATGAGGGTGATGAGACAACTTGATGGAGTAGCCACGTGATTTCAAAACTGTGGCAGAGTGAAGTGATTTCTAAACTGTGGAGGGGTAAAGTTACTTCGAAACTTTGGTGTGAAGTTACTTCCACATTTTTTTTCTTTTATGTTTTGTTATCAATCAGGATTTGGTATTGTCGTGTTAAGATGGGGTGTTGGACTATAACACTCCTATAAAACTAAATGATATAAGTCCTTTATTTTAATGTAATAAATGCAATGGTGCATTTAATATCAATGTATTGGACATAATTAATAGTGTTATTAAATATGGTAGTTAGGTCACGTGGGTAGTACAACTCGTGAGTGAAGTAAAAAGGGATTACTTCCATTGTTTCAAATGACTTAATTGTAATGAACACATATTTTACACGAGTCCATTTCTATTATGTCTTTCATCTTTGTTAATTTTTCCAAAATCCAACATATTAGTGCTCTCAAATATTTGCTATCATTTGTCATTGATGCCATTATCATCTAGTTATATTGTTAATTGTGGACTAGTGGCTGGCTATTTCCAGTTAGTAATCAAAATGCCAAGATTATCCAGTTATATTAGTTCCTCTTTATTCAGATGTAGCCTTGCTGCCTTGCCAATATTACGATTTATGAAAAATACAAATTTTATATTGATATCTTATACTTGTAAAAGCTCATATGTGCCTATGGTTTTGTTCAAGTATTTGCCACTGGGAAAGAGGTTTAGAAGTCATTTAATGAAAGAAGACAATTTGCTTGTGTCACAAGTGACTTGTTAAAATTTTAGAGAGCATGATGGTTAGATATGTCTTGTTAAGAGATTCTGTGTTTGAGGCAGTTGAGGTTTTGTAACTGGTTCACTTTATTTTGTCAGAGATTTTCCTTTTTATATTTATTTTCTCTTACATACTCATTAAGAAGTTTATTTTATTCTAAATAACATTTACCATCAACCTCTTTAATATATATATACAGTGCCTCAATAGGAATTAAAGTTGGTATTATGCTTATTGTCTTTGCCATGTATATAGTATTTAGCTTGTGTACAAGTAGTATGCAATGCACTTTACATTCTCACTCACATCCTGTATGTTGATGTTTATGTTGTAGTCAACCTCCTCTCCTAAGTGCCATGGTACGGGCCATTTACATGAAAACAGGGGATATTGATCTATTAAAAATGGCACTCCCAACTTTGTTACAGGAACACAAATTTTGGAACTCAGGTAATCTAAATATAAACTCATGGATTTGTTTTAGCATGCTGGAAATACTGCATGAGCACCGAAATATATTATATTAATTTAATATTTCTTTGCAAACAATTGATTAAATTTGCATGCTTTACATCATCATCAAGTTTGATAGAAATTATACCATCAATGCCAATCACGAGCGCAAATGAAGACTCTTGAAAATGGATTCTAGTTTTCTATCATTTTTCAAAGTTCCTTGCAGAATATTTTGGAAGCTATTGGTGGTTTCTGAGGGTATGAATTGGTTTGGTTTGAAGTAGGCTTCCATAAAGTTATAATACGGGATGCGCATGGTGCTAAACACTCTTTAAGCAGATATTATGCAAGATGGGATACTCCCAGACCAGAATCTGCAACAATTGTAAGACATGCATCCCAGTATATTTTCTCTAAAAAGGGACAACGTATAATGATCTGCCTCATGTCTTGTAGAATTTGTTAATGTTCCACGTTGATTTAACAATAAATTCTCTATCCATTTTCAGTAAAATCTGAAGGCTTTCAAAATCAAACTACACCAACTTGTTCTTATGTGCAGGACATGGAAACAGCAGCTGGGTTGACAGAAAGCAAAAAAAAGCTTCTCTATCGTGAGATTGCTACAGCTGCTGAAAGTGGATGGGACTTCAGTTCACGATGGTTGCGGTAATGTTTATTACTATTGCAGATTTTCATATCTAGAATATCTCGTTCTTGTTCAAAAATGTTTATGATTCAGTGGTTACCAAAATGGTAAGGAAACATCATTTTTTATTTCTTTTTTACAGTCTTAATTTTCCAAGGGAACTGAAGAAGTGCTAAAGAATATGAAATGCTTAACTTCAACATGTTTGGATTTTCCATTCCTTGTTTTGAACCTCGCTTCATCTCTGCACTAGTCCAAATTTCTTAACTTGACCACAATATGGACTACTGCAGCTTATAACTTATAAGCAATAATAATCAGGTCAATCACAATACTTGCACGTGCACTACATTTAAAGGGAAATCACTGCAATATTATGCTTATAAGAAGAATACTACTGATTTAGCATCATTGTCATCTTCCTTGTATTCGCTAGATTGACATATCTTCCAGAAGGGACTATGATTGCTGTAACAGCAGGGGAATATTTGGAGTTGATTAAAACATATTTCAGTTTGCGTGTATGTATTATAGAGTGCATATAGTTGCTTCTGCCCTTCCTGTCGGCCTTCACTTTTCGCATGTTTATTTTGGTTCAAGGGACAATAAAGATTTTCATGGTGGTTGGTATGTGGGATACTAAGTGGTTTCAACTCAGATCTGATAAGAAGTGGCAGGTCCAGGAACCTGTTGTCTGATCCCGCCGGGGGTCAACAAACTCTGCTGTGGCAGGTAGATCTGATGCAGATCGCTGAATCTCACAATAGGCTGGCAACAAGAGCTGTAGAACCATGGGGGAACCATGGGTGTTGTAATAGGCATGAGAGTCCTGTTTCCATTCCTCGCATAGAGGCTGATTGGGGAGGGCGGTACACTATGTCCTCTGGGATTGCAAGTTCTGCACCAGGATAACATATGGTAGCTGGTCAACAGGGCCCCATAACAGGGATATGAACTTTGCAGTGAACTGCAATTTAGATCTGAAGTTCATGACCAAGCAGAAAGGCATAGAAGCGGTCGGTTTATTTTTTTTCTGAAATTTTGTAAGATTGTTGATTTAAAATATTTCTGCACTTGTGGTCTTTAGACTTACATCTGTTGTAAAAAAAAATAGAACAGGGTTCCCCAACAAAATATATATGTAATAAGCCTGAGGCCAAAAATAATGATAATGATACTGAACACAGAAATGAGGAAAATAACTGAGACAAATTCTACCACAGCAGATTTAATTCTCTCTGCAGTGGGTACAAAAAATAAATCTTCCCACTGAGGGCCTTCAGTATCACTCAATCTCCTATTTGCCACAATGCATCTACCTTTCATTTATACATTGTCTTTACTTCTATGTTAGTTACATTACAAGAAATTTTTCCAAATACCTTACAATAAACTTTCCAACTTACTAACTGACAGTACATAAAACTATTTGTTACAAACACTCCTCAAATACATAATAGCATCTTAAAAGAATATTTAATGATACTGCTATTTTTAACACTCCCCCTCGATACATTAAATCTGCAAAAAAAATTTCTGAGTCTTCCTTGATTACAAAACTCGGCATTCCAGCCACCCTTGCAAGTCTTGCTCACTTGCAGTATTTTGCCAGACAAGCTCCATATTTAACAATTGCGTCTCCATAATAACCATGTTGCATACTCATCAACTTACTTTGAAAGATTTCTTCCTTGAGTCCTCAAAACTTGGTGCCCCAGCTCCTCCACAAGTCCCCTCAACAATTGCAAAGCTGGGGTAGACCATCTTCCGAGTTAATAAAAACATCTCCAGCAATCCCATACCATTCATTTGGAGCCATACATAACTTTACCACTGCGAAGGGTTCCCTTTTTCTTGTTCTCTCTCTCTTGTTGCCCACATTGCTGAGAAACATATTATGAACATCCTCATTGTTGTAAATTTTTCTAGCATAGGTGACTGCTGTCCTAATGTTCTCTTATTAAATAACTCAAAAACAGAATTTATTTAACAGAAGAAAATTAAATTTTTGAACATTGCATCAATCGCATAGTAGTTGAAATATGAACAGCAGAAGAAATAAAACACATACACCGGGATTTCTCCTTCTAATCAGCTTTTCATTCGTTTGATCAAAGCTTATAAGGTGACCTCTGCACCCTGGTTGAACCAGCTTCTGTACGGTCAATAAAATCGCCTCAAATAGCAGTGTACATTGTGTAACAGAGGGTACAGCTACAACAGTATGGCGTACTTTGTTTCTGCCTTTCTTGGACAACAAACCACTCTTTCTCTTCTCTCAACAGCAACAACACACTCCAGCAATCCATAGTAGACTGTGTACAGCCAGATCTGAAGGTGTATGGCTTGTGCATAAGAAAAAGACAGCCACAGCAGTGGTACAGCTTGTATAGCCTGCTGGTATATTGCTGGTCTCTTTAGCAATCTGCTCTTCTTCTCCTTGAATGCACTCTTCCTTCTTTCAACTCTCTTGCTCTTTTCTCATATATGAGATCAACTTCTCCTATCTTGTCCTCTTTATGCTTTGGGAGAGATAACTAATCTCCTCAATCCTATCTGCCCCCTATTTTAATCCTGAGATGTACGGCTAAGATTTAATCCTAATCTTAGTCACTATTGTTCTAGAACTTGTAGAACATTTCATTTAGATTCTTAAGACTAATTGACTTCAAAACAATAAGACTTTCACTTTTTCTTTTATTTTTCAAGTGAAATTACAAGATGGAATTATTTCCCACTTTTCCTAACTGGTCACTATAGAAATGTCTCGTGTTAACTTTCTATGACTCAGCACATGATGTTAATGCCAATAATTTTACTTCAACCAGAATTTATGCTTGCTGTTATAAATTCAGAAATTATGCATGCATCCTACAGCTGAGTTATTAATCAGAAAATAAACAACAGAAGCATCCACAGAAACCAAGCATAAAATAGACAAACATCAGATATACCCTGGAAACCCCAGTGTGGGGAAAACCAACTAAGAGGGGATTTTATTGGGCTTTCAGGAGAAAAAATTACAGCAGGAGAAATATCAGAAAATTCTTACAGAATTTCCCAGCAAATTTCCTCTCTTTCCTCAGCAAAAAAAACGGCCCAGCCTTTGTAGCCCTGTACGGCCCTGTTTGTACCGCCCAGGTATGACCTATACGACCTGTTTTCTGCTGGCTGGTACGACCTGCATATGGCCTTAGCAGGCTGAGAAAACTCGGCCCTAGCTTGGCCTCTTTCTCCCTGCCTAATGCTGCCTGGAATCGGCCTCTCTTTGCTGCCCAGTACGAACCTGGTACGGCCTCCACTGGCTGCTAAAAGCTGGCCCTGAACTTTCCCTCTTTGCCTCAGTTGCTCCCCCTTCTTCTCCTGCCCAAGTGCCCTCTTCTCCTTACCTGCTCAACCTCACAAATGAGAAAATGTGTCATGTTCATCCTCATCCCCTCTCTTTATCCTTCAATCAGCCACCTTTCAGCCTTGAATTGTGTGCCAATTTAGCACCTCCAAGGAGGTGCGCCCCCCTTTGGCTGGACCCCACACTCCACCAAGTGGTGTGCCCCACTAGACTGGGCCCTGCAAAGCACTCACACGGAAATTTTGTTGATTGCCTAAGTTAGACTTAGGCTGAGATAAATCATGCTGATTTGGGTTGTTAATGTGTCCATCAGCTAGCCTAGGAAACATAGGCCTAGCTGAGACACCTACCGAGCTATAGAGCTAACACTCCCTCTTAGCGAGGGACGTGTCTCCACCTGGATCAATCTTTGACCCCATTGAATCTGCTGCTGCTGCTGTAGTTGCTCCCTCTGAACTAGAAGACCCTCCTGCTACCTTTGCTGCACTCTGATTTGATATCTTGCTTTGCTCATCCATCAATGTCAGGTCATACCAGCTGACAGTCTTGGATGAATCCTCTTGTCCATAAGAATCAGTCTCTGACATTGATCTCTGATCCAAGATCTCCTTGGACCCAACTATTGGCTGACCCAACACCCTGTACATCATACCCTCCTTGATGCCAAGCCTCACTGCTGCATCCAAGGTCGCTCCCTATGAACATATGAGTACTTGTCCATCCTCGAATATCACTACATACCCCATATCTTCTAGAGTTGATACAAAGAGCAAATTAACCTTCAACTCTGGTACAAACATCACCTCATCCACCTCCAGAGAACCACCTGACTCTAGCTAGAATTTGACGCATCCAACCCCTTTCACTGTATGTATGGTGCTAGTCCCACTCCTCACATACAAGTCTGAGCCCGTCTATGAAACACTAAGGAACACCAACCTCATTCCTGTCATAGGGCGAGATAATCCACTGTCCACGAACCATGCCCCAACATCCTCCAACTCTGCAACACTATTGCTCGAAAGAGAGGCAACCAGAGAAAATTCCTCCTCTAATTTCTTTGCAAACTCATCTATCTCAGTGGATTTTGTTGCTGCAACCTATGCCTCCTTCTTGTTGGGACATTGGCTGGCATAGTGGCCAGTCTTCTAACATCCAAAGCATTTCACTTTTCTCATGTCCCTAGAGCCTCCTCCACTGCGCTTCTTCGCATGAAGAGCCACATTCTCCTCCTCTTCACTCTTTGGCTAGCTAGTCTAAGTGGCATCAACTCTTAGCTCCTCCTGGGTGAAGTCATTCCATAACCTCTCCTAATCAGGGAGTTTCTCCCGAGCCACCACTCTTAGGACAAATACTTCCCACTGCTTGGTGAAGCCATTCAAGGTTGTCCTCACCAATTCAGTCTCGTCCACGACCTCTCCCACAATTTCCAGTTCATCTCTGATGTGAGTGAACTTTGCGAGGTAAGTAACCACTGACTCTCCCTTGGCCATATTCAAACTTCTCAGCTTCCCTTTTAGCAACATCTTTCTGCTCTGGTTATCAGATTGGTACAATTTCACCAGGGCCTCCCACATGTCCTTCACTATCTTTTTACCAGACAAATGAGGAATAATATGGTCTTCGACTCCATTCACAATTATCCTCCTGGCCTTGACACCTTTCTTGTTGTGAGTTGCTAGTTGTACTGGATCAACTGGGGCTGCTACTTTCCCTTCAACAATTTCCCATAGCCCTTGCTCCTCCAATACCAAAGTCATACGCTCCCTCCAAGGACTAAAATTTGAGGCACCATCCAGCCTGTCCTCATACCTCAAGCCTGCACTGGCCATTTAAGTCAGCTGCTCTGACTCCCGCAGTCTTTCTAGTCACATGTACCACTTGTTGATTCACTCTTCCTAGTCTGCACAACAAGTAACTTGGCTCCTTTTGTACTTAGAGGCTGAGCTCTGATACCATGTTAACTTTCTATAACTCAACACATGAAGTTAATGCCAATAATTTTACTTTAACTAGAATTTATACTTGTTATAAATTCAGAAATTATGCATGTAACCTACAACTGAGTTATTAATCAGAAAATAAACAACAGAAACATCCATAGAAACCAAGCATAAAATAAACAAGCACTAGATATACCCTGGAAACCCCAGTGTGGGGAAAACCAGCTAAAAGAGGCTTTTATTGGGCTTTCCGGAGAAAAAATTACAGCAGCAGAAATATCAGAAAATTATTACAGAATTTCCTAGCGAATTTCCTCTTTCCTCAGCAAAAAAACAACCCACCTAATGTCTGTACGGCCTAGCCTTTTCTGGGCATGTACGGCCCCATGTACGACCTCTACGAATTTGGCCTTATACGACCTGTTTGCTGTTGGCTGGTATAGCCTGCGTACGGCCCTAGCAAGCTGAGGAAACTCGGCCCTTGTTCAGCCTCTTCCTCCCTGCCTAATGCTGCCTGGAATCGACCTCTCTTTGTTGCCCAATACGACCCTGGTATGACCTTCAATGGCTGCTCAAAGCTAGCCTTGAACTTTCCCTCTCTGCCTCAACTGCTCCCTCTTCTTTTCCTACCCAAGCACCCTCTTCTTCCCACCTGCTCATCCTCACAGATGAGAAAATGTGTTTCCTCTTCACCCTCGGCCCCTCTCTTTATTCTTCAGTCAACCACCTTTCAGCCTTGAATTGTGTACCAATTCAGCCTCCAAGGAGGTGCACCCCCCTTTGGCTGGACCCCACACTTCACTAAGTGGTGTGCCCCACTAGACTGGGCCCCACAAAGCACTCACACAGAAATTTTGTTGATTTCCTAAATTAGACTTAGGTTGAGATAAATCAGGCTGATTTGGGTTGTTAATGTGTCCATCAGCTAGCCTAGGACACATAGGCCTAGTTGAGAGACCTACCGAGCTACAAAACTAACTTTTCGAACCACTTCCTGCATGTTCACATTGAAACCTGTGTAAGAAGTTTTTGCTCGAGCTACATTTCTCAAAACTCTCGGGTCTTTGAAAATCAAAGCACATGGAATTGATACTAAATTGTATGAAACGTGGAAATGGGTATGTTGTGGAAATATGATCCCCCTTGTTACCTCTTGAAAATGTATGATTCATTTTGCATTTTCATGGGCCTTTCTTCTCTTACTAGCACAATGGATCCTTGGAGTTCCTTGGCAGTCACAGGTTGTAGGATGCGACTTGGGAGCTATTGATGGAGAATTTTTCATAGACACTTCACAATGTTCCACTTGGGCACACTTAACAATGATTTGGAGGCATGTTTATATGGCTTACACTATCTTTTGTTCCATCATTGATGAGGAACCTTTTTCCTTGGTTGCACCCAAGATCCTACACCACATAGATGGAGGATGTGGGCAAGCAAGCAATCCCTAGAGGATGAACACCCTACCTCAAGAAGTGTCCAAGGTATGATTTATGGTGAGAAAATCCTAGAAAGGGAATGTTGTACATTTATAGGAGCTTCAGAGCATTGTTGAAAGCATCAACATTGACAAAAAATTGTCAAGTGTCTAAAATAAACCTATTGGCAACATCAACGAAAAAATTGGCAAAAATTGACAAACTGTGGCAAGCATTAAAGATACAAAATAAATCCATTTTTTCAAACTTCTAAACATGTTAACCAACAACAACATCAAATAAACACATCGGCACATAAATATGGAAAAACACCAATATAATTATATATATGATGTGGTGAATGCCAAATAAAAATGATACATCAAAGTCAACACTGAATCTTGAACCTTCATAGATATCCAATCAAGGACTCAAAAGTGGACAACCAATACAAAGTGACATCATCTATCTATCTATCTATCTATCTATATATATATATCATGAGTCATCTACAATGACAAATCTGGCAGCTAGCTATCAATTCCTTCTCCCCCTTTTATGGGAAAAGGTCATGGCTTGTTTGACAGTAAAAAGTCCTGCAACATTTGTTTGATGGTGACCGGTGGGTGTAGCTATATTAATCTGTGTAGAAGGTGGTGTTGAAGCTGCCACATCACCCTCTATGTTGTCAAAGTGCTCCTCTGCCCCCCGTTCTCGTTGCTCCTCCCTTGCCCACTATGATTTTTGCTGTTGTTGATCCTCCTCTAACCACTTAGGTGCATCCTCCATAATAGGTGTCTCATACTTCACCCTCCAATGCTACAATATGTTAATGTTGTCCAAGGAAATGGCTCTCACATTAGGGATTTTCTCAAGCTACTTCACCCATAGTTAGAGATTGTAGTGGACATAAACCATATCATTCAGGGATTGAAAATCCAACCTGTAAGAGAGTCATAATAAATTTAATGAGCCTTGAGGGTCACAAATATGTTAGAGGGACATAAATTATAATAATTGTAATTGCTTAGTTGATGTTCTAATCTGTTGCGCTTTTTTCAGTGTATTTTTTCAAACACACTCCAATTGTGCTTGCAACCTGAGGCACTACAAGTTTGGCTTAGCACCCAAACGGCAATTTTTTTTAAGAGTGGTGCTTTTGCACCATAATTTCGCCAACAAACATCTACAACAAATAAGAAAGAAGTACTTAAATTACATTTCATTATAGAAGAAAATAGGAAATAAAGAAAACATAATTCAACTTTAAAAAAAACCATGTAGTAAAATTGTAAATTCTAATGGTTTATGTAGCATCAAAATACTCCTTTCTTAGACAGCTTTGTCCAAGCCAAATAGGCTGCTGGCATCCCTGTACATCTCCATCTTGTGATTAATGGTTTTGCAAGCTTCTTGATTAGGTACCATCCTATGAAGACATGTAAGGAACCCTTCCATAACCTTGTCATCGAAATCAAAATTACATGAGTAAGCAAAGGAGGGATGGAGGACAAACATTGTTGCATTAATGGGATGATGGAGCATCCTAAATCATCGATCATCAATCAAATGCTAGATCTTCATATATTTTTCATGTCCAATGATACCTTATTCCGCATAATAAAATCAGATAGTTCCTCTGGCCCTATCCATGGTCTCTGTTGCCGTCCTTATACACACTTGCTAGCATGAGCTAAGTCCAACTCACTTAGTGTGTCCTCGGAGACACAATGTCTAGGTTCCAAGTCCACACTGTCACCTTGACTGGAACCTCTTCCTTCTAGGCCTACTCCTAGGGAAGCCAAGGGGGGTTGTCCCTAGTTACTAGATTAATTTTAAAGTTAATGTTCTAGGAGTTAGTTTTAATTTATTATAGGCCAAGGGGAAAACTAGCCTAAGATGCTCAAGCAACAATGCAAGTGCAAGTCTTAATCTAAATGTAAATCAACCCTTTCCCTAAGTCAACTAAGACTAGTGCCTAAGGTTGGGCAATGGGGTCAATCTAAGGTTTAAGGGTGGTTTATTACAAAAGTTTTACAAGTAAATCAATTTCAAACTACCCAAAAAACACAAGGTTATAATTACTTACACATAATACAAAGTTTTTCAATGATTACACCATATACAAAAGATACAACAATGTACAAAGATACAGAGAAGTGTAAGTGTTCAACAATTTGCCAAGCATGCCCCAATAACACTTACTCTATTGGACCGCCTTCACTGGCTACAATCACAAAATTACTCAAGAATCAAAGAAAGTGATGCCTCCCCAAGTGGGATACTCAACACTCTCTTGACTCACACCACAACAATCAATAACGAGATATTTCAATGATTACTCAAATGTTCACTTAGACATAAGAAATATTAACCATCAAATTGCACATAAGATAAATAATGAGATTATCACCAATGATGTGTTCCTATCAATACATCTACTTTCCCCCAAATATACAAAGGTGATCTATGCAACTATGTGTTTAAGGAGTTTCAAGGATTTTATTAATTTTAACTCCCTTCCCACCTAAACTAGATGTGTGCTTCAAACTTCCTCATCCCTTGGCCAAATGACTGCCTGGTGCTCAAGATAGTAAGGCAACGAGTCCTTACCCTAACTTCCTCGGTCAGCCGTGACAGTAGGAGTACTTCCCGGAAAGGATCTACCCAACGAAACCACGGGACGGTCCCCCGCCACTACCTTCCGTTGTTTTCCTCCCACCCGTTTTAGATGGTGGAGATGGCTGAATGAAGCCCCTAAAAATGTTTCTAAGTGTTTTTATGACCCGCGGGTGGGTCTTTAGATGTGTTGGGTGAATTTTAGACAAGTTTTAGGCACTTAAAATTGAGCGTTTAAGGGTATGGCCGAAAGTGAAAATGCTTATAAAAGTATGTTTAACAGTTTGAAAATAAAAGCATTCACCACATAAACTTATATGGAAACGATACACAAGATATGCCAATTAACCATAAACCATTTCACATAAAAATTGCAAGTTAAATGTGAGATTTAAGCAAGGACAACTTGCTATATAAAACAGAAAATTAAACTTGCTTGTAAAGAAAATTTAAGTTATGTGTATAAGAAAATAACCATGAAGCAAGATAACTTAAACTTTAAAGAGTGCTTTTAAAAGTAGATCTGAAAACGAAATGACTTAAGATATGAGATTATGCCACAATAGATGAAAGAAATTTAGGCAACATAAGCATCACATCATCATTGTAGATTTTTTAACATTAGAGCTAAGATCTACCATCAACCATGTATGTTAAGTTGTTAAACCAATGAAAGATGTAAGCATGAAGAAAGGAAACATTTAACAAGTTATACTTATGATCTTAAACCCAAATGAAATGGCAAGAACAACTTGCCTTAGTGAAAGCTTTAAGAAAATGAGAGATCTAAGATTGCTTATCCATGAGTGTGTTAATCATTTAGTGAAAGATAAAGCTTAGATAATGAAGATTAGACAAGACTTATGGAAAAGATCTTAAACCAAAAGACTAGATCACATATGCTAAAGTTGTAAGCAAGCCGAATGACTTATGTTACTAAAGATTTAGCATTTAGAAGACATTATAAATCATTTAACCATTAAACATGAGATTATGAGCATATGAGATAAGCTTGAAAAATGAAACTATGTGTGATTACTAACTAGATAATTTTACCATTAAGCATAAATCACCACAAGATTATTAGTTTCCTTATGCTGTGCGGTATTGGGGATTACTCTCTCAAGGTGTTGGTCATGAAATTATTATTATTGAATGAAATAAACTTAAATGAAAGAATAAACTACCTACAATGGCCAAGGTGGAGGCAAACCTTCCTTTATTGGCCAAAGAGGGATTAGCTAAGCTACAACAACTTAATGAAATGAAAGAAAAACTATACTAACAAGCTTATGGACAAAGAATAAACTAAGCTAAAGTATAAACAAAACTAATCTAAGTTAGCTTATGATTTAGGCCTAAAAGAATGAGAAAAAGAAGCAAGAAAACTTAGAAATTGAAAGAGAAAAGGAGAAAAGTGTTACCCAACCAAAGAGAGGTTTGTTGGGAAGCCTCCTAGGTGCTTTTGGGCAGCATATACCCTTTGGATCTGTCACTAACATGCAAAAAATAGCAAGCAAAAGCTTGTTGGAAATGTTGCAAAACACACCAAACTTGTCAAAAAAAAATTCTGTTTTTACACAGAAATTTTTTTACATATAAAATTTGAAAATGAAAATTTAATTTTTTGACCTATCTATGATTAGTTAACAGCTGAAAAATATATGGAATGGATGCATAAATTAAAATGGAATGAGAAAGAGGCAAGGAGTGTAAGAAGGGCTCAAGGGTAGGATCCTCTTCGATGCTATCCCAATGAATCCTTTGAGATGACCTGCAAAACTTAGAGAAATATGTGAAGCATGGAATATATAGTTATCTTGAATAAACTTAGAATGAAATACTTGCAAACCCTAAGCTATTCAACATGAACATAAGATAACAAAAATACTCAATGCTACCTTACTCAAGCAAAATACTTCAACTCAAGATCTATTACCAACAACACAAAAACCATAAGCAAACAATATCACCTCATGTGTATAGAGCAAAAAGAATACTCAAAGATGCTCCAATGATCCTCCAAAGCTTTTTTCTTATTACCAAAAGTGTGAAAGTGTTGTAGCCACTAGTTTGCTACTAGACTCCCAAGAGCAATGAGTGAATGGCAAGATGACAAGAGCAAAAAGATGGAAGTGAGAGAGATTTCATCATAGTAACTTTAGCACAAAGATTGGTAAGGTAAAAGTGTGAGGAAGACTTCTTTTTATACCTCTAGAGGCAAAGTGAAGGCACTTGGATCACTTCCAAGTGTCAAATCAAGAGAAGGAGCACCAATCTCTAATAGAGGGGCACCCCACTTAGGGTTTGAATTGAGGATTGATGAGATGGTGAGGTGTAAGCCAAAGATAGGTTGGATAACCATCTTAGGGGGGCGCACTAGTCAAAAGAGGAGGGCCCATTTGCCAAAAATAGAGAGTTGGTTAGGTTTTGGGTTAGTTGGAGTGATTCTCTACCAAAGGGGGCGCTAAGAATAGAAGGGGCGTGAGCTAGGATAGAGGTAGAGTGTGAGTTAGGTTAGGTTTAGAGTTTAGTTAGGGTTTTGGAGTGTTTAGGGGGGGCGCACCTCATGTGAGATGGGCCCTTTCCAAGTTTCAAGGCATAATTCAAGGAATTGGGTAGTGGGGGTACGTTTTTCCCCTTAGGGCAAGGTTTAGATGGGTGAGGGGGTGAGTAAATAGGTTGAATTAAGTTGGAAAAATGTTAGGATGGGTTTGGGTAGGTTAGGAGGGTCTAACTTGCTCATTGCCACCTTAACATCCACTCACTAACTCAAAATTACAATGTTTTTGACATTTTAATAATGTCATCTTAGCAATTAAAATTGTTGTTTTGCCCTAGACTGACTCTGAGTGAACTAAGACATAGTAAACTTAGCCCGACTGAGCTGAAACTTGGTCTATGGGTGTAGGGGGTGCTATTCCATTTCTTTTGAACACAAATACCCCTATCAAAAACCCAAAGATCCAGTTTTTACAATATAAGCTCAAAAAATAATTAGTTAATTAAATTATTAAAAATTTAATTAATTAAAAAAAACCTATCTAGACTCGACGAAATTCCGCGAAACTTTCTACACTGTCTGGCATGGTCATTTA
>JZKD02S1772087.1:0-13613 GCA_000966675.3 Picea glauca
GAGGAAAGTTGATAACCCTATGTGGAAGAATTGCCCATATATCTATGAGTTCTCATGGAACTTCGACAGAGGAAGATTTTGAGGTTGTTAAAGTTTTTGAGAACATCGCCTTATGGTTGAAAATAGTAAGACAAGTCATCAAATTCTGGAATGTACTTTCAATGAAAAATAAAAAATTATGGAATGTACATGTGCCACTTGTTTAAAAACACCGTAATGGTATTCCATCTTCAATTATTCGTTCATGATCGACTTTGAACATTTTCCATTTTCTAACTTTTTATTTATTTATTTTATTGAACTTCTATTAACTTTATGCGCGTTGCACATACCAAATGACTACATTGACAACTTGTGACATCTGAATGGTAGTCTTGAAAGTGAACATGAGTATCGGTTTGATGGGTTTCTTAAAAAAAATATCCTTTCAATACAATGGATCCTCTTTCATATATAAAACTGTTACCATCAAAATCTTCTAATAGCGTCATCTTTTGTTCTGTGCATCGCATCAAACAATATTTCAGATTTTCAGTGTTGTCTACAAGTGAAACCATGGCAAAAACATCTCCTGCAAATAATTGGATATATTGGACAACAAATAATTCGTGTTAGATTATCACACAAGTACATCTACAAGTTATTTGAAAAAATTTAAACATAAAAATTACCTTCTCTAACTAGATCATAAACTCTATCACCATCAATTGACACTATAGTTTCATTTGATTCCATTTACTCTGAGCTTGCAAGTGGCATTTTCCCTTTTACATTAATTTTGGTATGTCTCCAAGATTTAACATATCCTGCATTTTCGTTCTCGCAAATATCTATGGATTCTGTGTCCTCTATGAAAACTGAACAAAAACAAGATCCATTTCTTCTATCAAATGCAAACCCATTTTGAAAACTTTTTTTTTTAACTGAATGTATTTTTCGTGTCCCAGGTATTGTACTGGCGTCATATGGGATTGATCTATTTACATCTTCGATTCGTACATACCAAAAAAACCTGCACAAGACAAGAACTTGTTAACTTGAAATCTCTCAAGAAAATGATTGAAGATTGAATATAAATTTGAACATGTTTAAATTTATATATCATGTGTACATACATGTAACAATTATATATAGACACACATGCGCACATCCCTTGACAGATTATATTCATGTCTTAGTGCCATTTTTGACCATTCAACAACTTTTTTAGAGGATTCAAATCGATCGGCATGAGGGTTCAGCTAATACCTTCGAAGTGCTCATTTTATACATGCCCTTGCACCGTCGTGCTCTCCTTTTCCATGACCAGTCTTAAAAAAATTCCAACAATGTGTAATGTTTAATTTTTTATGAAGATGACATAACCAATAGAATGATCATGAATATTTGAACTGACCCGCACACCCATATGACCATATCCAATGTCGATCGAATCTGATTTCACATTCTTTCAATGAATCATAAAATTTATCAAAACAATGTTGTACATAATGTGTGCATGTGCTCGATCATCACTTATATAAAAGTGATATTCTTTAATAACATGTCAATTGCCGTACGTGCTTTCTATGTTATCAAGATTCTGTTGAGCATGTCTATGTAAAACGTGGACAAATATCGTGACTTGATCATAATGATAATATTCGTTCTGTATTTATTTTTGTGCAGCGAATGTGTAATTCTCTGCAAAATCAACTACAGACAAAATTGTTCCTAGTGGAAACACTTCATGGGATTGTTTGAATTGTAGATCTTTCCATCGATCTCTATGTGAATTCTTGGTGTATTTATATATTTGTTCCTCAAACTTCTTCAAAAAATCTATCACACATATTTTATCTACCTTCAAATCAATCCTTTTGGAAACAACATTTGAAGAATGTGGAGCCATGTTGTTCATATATTCATATCTCTTCCAATTGAATCTTATATTAGAAAATGATTGATTGTTTACATCAATATGATACTTTGAATGAAACAAACTTAGATTTCCACAAAGATCACATTTCTTTCCACCAACACATTTTTTTTTGTAAAATAAATCATCATCTTCTCTTTCACATAGAATTTCAGATATTAAAACACGGAATGTGGAAGGAGGAGGTGAACATGGCCATAATTTTTTACCAAAATCCAAAAAAGTGTCATAATACAACTTAAATTCCACATGATAATGACAACAACAAGTGTCATGAATAGTGATGGGTCTAACAAACCATGGTTTTTGTTGCATAAATGTATTGATGGAAATTTTAACTTCTTTGTGCTCTTCTTTGAACTTATGGAACAACTCTATTTGTGTCATTGACAATATATGTTTTGTATGTTATTCATATTGTTTTCATTCTATTCTTCGTCACAACACATCCCTTGTATGTGGTGAAACACGAGATTCTTCCAACCAACAATTACAGGCCAATTCTTTAACATTTTCTGCAAGTCTATCTTTGTAGGGTTGGCTAGAAATCACTGTCCAACAAGACAATTCATCATTTACATCTATTTTCAATTGTAATTTTCTATGTTTGTGCAATGTTTTTCTTGGCGTTCCCATTGTTTTTTCCATGTGTCGTGTCAAATGATTTTTTTATATTGCTAGATGAAACAACTGTTGTTTGTATCACTCTACGTGCAACACGAACATCTTCTTTTTGAGATTTTCCAAAAGCTTTTAATACACTAGTTATATTGTTAAAGACATTTTGTTTCACCTTTGTATCCTTTGTCAACTTTTGAATACTCAATAATGATGTATCTTCTTTTAACTTTCTTGACTTCATTAGACAAAGTAAAAGTTGAGCTTGTACTGTTACTGATTCATCTTTGAAAAAAATATTATACATATTATTAGTTCGATATCTTATATAATGGTTAGCTTTTTTCTTACCAAATTTGTCAATATCAACATTTTCTAATATTTCATCATCAATGTTGATAGATTCTCCTACATATTTCAATTTAAAATTTATATTAAAAAAAATAACCCAAACACAAATTCACTAAACTATATATACTTGAGTGTTCATATTGTATTATCTAAATTTATGTACATACCTATAGGTGATTCGTCTTCTGCTTCAATTTCGGTTTCAACGCCTTCTGCTTCAATTTTGGTTTCATAGTCTTCTTCGACATTATGAGACAAATCTATTTATGTTTTTTGAAAAACATCAAATTGTAATTACAATCAATTATATTATTTACAATATTTTAAATTTTAATTCTATACTTTAAATTCTGTACTTTTTGAATACAATCCCAATGTGTGTCTTCTGCTCGATCATCATATGTGCATGCATACCTGGTTGAAATTCTTGTTGTTGAAAATATCCATTGACATTATCATCGTTTCTTTCTTCAATATTTGCATGTTCTCGTTTCTTTCTCCAATAAATATCTTTCCTTTGTTCGATTTGGCGAGTATCATCTCGAGTGCGATCAAATTTTCTCTTGCGCAAACTTTTGTTTCCCATGACTTTTATAGTTATCTATAAAAGATATGTTCAACAAAGACTTCACCTTGAAAAAATGCTCAACATTTATTTTTAAACATATAAATTGTTATTTCAATAAAAACTTGAACAAACATCAATTACCTTATTCAACAAAAACCAAAAAGATGATTCAAAACTTTGTTTAGGTTCTCTAGAAAACCATCATGTATCGATATCGATCCTTCGATTAAGAAAATGGAATAGAGGGAAGAAATAAAGAAAGAAAAGAATACAGCTGCAATCAGTAATAGAAATGCTTTGAAATCCCTATCCCTTAGCTCATATCTATCCGTCCATCCGATGAATTGTGTTAAATGTGTTCGGACGAAAGTCTATTTATACAATTTGGTGTGAAATGAAACGATACGACATGTCTTTTCATTTTTTTCGACCGACGGAATTCACTCAAAAGGCTTTCGACCGAAAACCTTGGAAACTGTTTAGTTTTGACGGTTTCCGTTAGAATTTAGTCTTTCAGCCAAAATATTATTTCAGCCGAAAACATGAAATTGGGACTGAAAACAAAAACCAGAGAATTTCCCCAAGCTTACCTGAACTTCAGAGGTTGCAGACTCCTGCAAATATTGAGAATTTGGTTTAAAAAATGACACCAACATTTCCAAAATTGAATCTACTTTCAATTTCTATAATTTGTTTTCATTTTCTTTATTTTTATCTAATTTTATTTAATTTAAAAAAAAATATCACTGCATAATATTTTCAGTAGACATTATGATTCAGTGAAATGAAATATCGGTATCTCTAAAAATATACAGTGAAAAATTTAGAAAAAATTGTATTCATAATCCTTAAACTGTTCTTTTCAAAAGGGTATATTTAGATTTTAGTTTTAAGTAAAAATTAAGATAGATACAAGGTGTAGAAAAACATGTGTTTAAAATCTGCAACGATTTCAGCTTGGTCAACTTAAAAAAATTATAGAAATTATAATATTCATCCGTTAGATTCAAAATTATAGTCATAATAAAATAGAGTCTCTGTAGATTGTTGCAGTATATTTCGTTTCTTAAAAACATAAGTTTAATAATAGATACATTGTTGTAGGAAAAAGTAACTCATTATCATTCCTTTCATGTTTAAGGAACATACTGTTAAACAATTGTCAAATTGACATATCAAATCGTGATAAAAAATATTTGAAAAATAGTCATTAAAAAGATAACAAAATTCTTCACAAGTTTAGTTTTTACTGTAAAGTGAAATTATAAATAAAAAAAATACTTTTGTGTGCCGGAAGTTGAAGAACTTGTGAAAATACAATTTTTTTCTCATAAAACAAGCAAAAGTGTAACCCATCTTCATGATTTCACCCAAAATCTACCACATTTTGAACCTGTTGAAACATTGACTCCATGTAAAAATCCACAGGATCTCGATACCCGTACTTCAATTCCATCTGGTACATAGGACTAAATTGTTGTTCCTTATGCTACAACTCATAAACAAAATTTGCCTTCGATGAATCAAGAACAACAAGATCACCTCAAACTTTTTGATGATGGTCCCGAACAAAACATTTGTGAGTAGCATCCGAAATATTCAAATAATCATGAGAATCAGGTGACTGCAAGATACTTGCATCAATTTAAAAAGAAAGAACATCATATGCAATAAGATCTTGCTTATATTGGAACATCTCTTCATGCTTATGATTAGTGATAGTCCTATGATTGCCATCCTGAAATTCATTTTCTGCCTGGAAATAAAATCATTGATCTAAAATTGAAAGCATATAATCCTCAAGGTCATCACAAGCCAAACATGTTATCCCACCTCCAATATCATCAATAAAATATTTTGGAACAGTGGTTGGTCTTTGAACAAATTCATCATTTTCTTCTACAAAATATGCCCCATAATAATCATTACCATGATTAATTTGAAAACTATTAATTTCAAGATCTGAAGGAGAATAAAAACTTGAATGTGATACATAAGCATGCTGAGAATGAAATTGTGAATCATATTCCCATTGTGTATATCCTTCCTCAATTTCATCTGCATCTGAATATGATTTTTGTTTTTCATAAACTTTGTCTTGTTCTAATATTTCATCGGAAAATTGTTTTGGAAGCCTGCCACAAGCCCGTAAATTCTCCTTTATCTCCTCAACATCATTGAACATCTGATCTAGAGATGAGGATTTTCTCTCTCTAAGATAAATAAATAAATCAGTATATTGTGCAACTGTATACTATAGCATGGTGACAACTTCATATGGTCGAATGTCTTTAGGCATGCTAAGAACAAAGTTGTGAAATATCCAGTTGAACATGGCAAGAAATTCATTTTCCTTCCTTTTCAAAGCATAAAACTCAGAGATATATTGGTTATCAGATTTATTCTTGCCCCAATATATCATGAATATACGGTGAAAGTCATCCCATGAACCAATGGAATCGACCTTCAAATTTTTAAACTAGAATGCAACATCTCTAACTAAATATTTTCAAAACAACCTCATAACTACATCCTCGTGCATAAATTCAAAATCATCAATGAATTTTTAAAAAAATTTCATATGATTTTCAGCTGCAACATAATCCTCTCCATTGAAAATAGGAAGATACTGAAAAAATTCAAGAGGATAAGCATTTAAGGCAGGTGGCAGCCTCAAAGGTCCAAAAAAATCTCTTCTTATTCTTGATTGAACTTCAGTGGGTTGAACAGGTTCAATAGGTTGATGGAAAGACACCATAGTGATTTCAGAAGGAATATCATATTCTCTATTCTCAGGCTTACAAGATGAGTCAACTTCGGGAGGAATAGATATATGGACTTCATTTTTTTCAATGGTTTCACATGATGATATAGGATCAAGATCAATGGTGCAGGGATAAGGTAAAACTTCGTAAATCAAGGAAGAACATGATTTTGTAATATTATAGTCATTTGATTAAACAAATCATAGGATAATCCTTTGACACATAAAGGGAAATACAAGAACAAGCTAACAAATAAGAATAAAATTGCATGGAGCAAACTTATAAGCTGGTACCTGGTTTTTCTGCACCTCCTCATTCTTTTGTCAACTGAGCTCATTCTCTAGTGGAGTATTTAAAACAATGGAGTCACCATGGTAAAAAAAAAAAATTCAGTCTGTATGTGTCCAACCTCAGTTCACCATCTAAAACTGGATCTTTACTTTGTCTTCCCCCAGGGAAGATATATTCACTTTCGTCCATGACAACGACACTAACCATGTTAGCTCTAGAAGTCACTCTCAGATTGTGAATGAGGTGAGCCTAGAAACATTTGAATGTAGGTATCTAAATCTGTTTATGTGCAGGTAAATGGGATAAAATGACAAGAAAGAGAGAAGAGGCAGAAATAGTGCAAAATATTGTTCCATTGGGCATGGAGTTAACATATCCTAACGATCGAAGGAACTTAGGTTTTTCATTAGATAAGAGTTGTATGTGATAATATATAGAAGGATAGCAAAGAAAACACAAATCTTAATGTTCATAGAATGAAAGATCCTTTCATTCTAATGAACTTTTAAATGAAAACTTAAATATAAGTGATAGAAAAGGCATGTTACATCAAAATCTTTTCTGCACATAGATCTATTCATCAAAGGCAAGTTTTGATTTTCAAAAGTTGCATTTATCTAAGTAAAAGAAAAGAGAAATAAAATAAGACTGACATATTGATTAAACAACCTTCATAGATATCCAATCACAAATATATATTCAAAAAAACATCCCCTCATAGGCTTACAGTCATGTATCACAAAATTTGGCCCTCTAAGCCTCTCTTCCCCACTCTAGCTAGACTTTTCCCTCTTCAATCTCTAAAGATAATTTTATCTTTATAGCACAGTCTCATGAGAAATTTGTTGCAAGCCCTTTGGAATCGAGTCTATCACTCCTAAAAATAGATGACATCTATCATTCATCTCAAAAAATCTGGAAATGCTCAAAAAATATGATAATGATTGATCTGATTTAGATAAGGYTGATTATGTGCCTGGAAATCTGGGATGTATATTTGACTTGGAAAATGATCTACTCYTTTTCATTGATCTCCAAAATTTTGTAGCTTCCTTTATGCCTTGAAATMTGAAKTTGACTATTAAATTCCATGCCACRTGTACATTGGYTGTTCTCATATTTTTGTGCCCTYGAATGTTGAATGCATCCTTGAAAWCATTTGAGGAACCTRTTCWACAAAGACCCRWGAACTTCTTGTAGCRAGGYTGCTTCACATGAAATACCATGTTTCCTATACATATCTTTTATGAATTTTCAAAACTTAGAAAATATAGATACAAATAAAACCACAAGTTGTCCTATAGAAGATCCAAAATMTTAGTAGGGTGCTCTTGYTGGAAAATTGTCTTCTATAGAAAGGTCTAGAATAATCAATTGGTGGATACCGAACAAAACCCAATTGAAAAKCATATCATCACTCTACCTTGCTAATTTAGACCTCAATTTCATCATAACTCTTTGCATTTTCTTCAAGGCTTGTTTGCAATGTTGTTGGAAATCCAATACAAAACCCTGGTACAATCCCTCCTCATAAGTTACATTGGTGCTAAAAATATAGTTGTACTGTTTTAGGAAAATATATTTGCAAGAAAACTGACCAATTCTTGTAACATGTCGACGAGACAAAATAAGTCAGATTATCAACAACTAGTCACTGTAAGATATGCTTGTGAGTGTACATCAACTTGGGGAAGAACACAACATTCTCATTACTAAGCATGGGATTTGAAAATTGAAAAGGGTTCTACAAAGACCCGAGCACTTCCTGTAGCAACTCTGCTTCACATGAAATACCATGTTTCCTATAACATATCTTTTATGAAGTTTCAAAACTTAGAAAATATAGATACAAATAAAACTACAGTTTGTCCTATAGAAGATCCAAAATCTTAGTAGGGTGATATTGCTAGAATATTGTCTTCTATAGCAAGGTCTGGAATAAGCAATTGGTGGATACCAAACAACACCCAAATGAAAACCATAGTCATCAATCTACCTTGCTAATTTATACCTCAATTTCATCATAGCTCTTTGCATTTTCTTCAAGGCTTGTTTGCAATGTTGTTGGAAATCCAATACAAAACCCTGGTACAATCCCTCCTCAGAAGTTACATAGGTGATTCAAAGACAATTGCATTGTTTTAGGAAAATATATTTGCAAGAAAAATGACCACTTCTTGTAACATGCCGACGAGACAAAATAACTCAGATTATCAACAACTAGTCACTGCAAGAGATTCTTGTGAGTGTACATCAACTTGGGGAAGAACACAACATTCTCACTACTAATCTTGGGATTTGAAAATTGAAAACGACACTTGATTATTGATTCTATGAAAATCATCCAGTTTTAATGGGTCCTCTTCTGTCAGAAAACTGTGTGAAAGATCCTAAAATAAATCCACCTTGGTGTTGGGTTCTTTGAGTTGACTATTAACTCCTGGCCATTCATCTGATCTCACCATCGTCCTAGCTATGTATGGAAGAAGAAGCAATTCCTTCCAGTGCTATACCAACTGCTTTAATGAGAAACAAATATGGTGCCTGCTACTCTTTTTCACTAACCTTGACACTTGGTCTTGGGAGATTTTTCATCAACACTCAATAGTTGTGCACAAATTTTGGGAGATGTTTCTTTGGATTTTAACATATGGATAAGCATCCTTTTGGTTTTGTCACTTGTGGGTTTTTTGGACACTAGAGCTTGATCTCTGTCACTTGGCGTATTTATTTTTCTGTATATGGGACTATATCCCACATGAGTAATTGCCAATATATTTCTTGTTTTCATATACATCAACATTTGCACACATATCCAATGCATTTTTTGCTTTATGCTCCATCATGAGATCTCCCTTGGCATTTGACATGTGTGCACTGACTGGTGTCTGGTGTTTTGAGTGATGTGACTTGGATTCATGCTTCTAGTTGCATTGTCATTTGATTTGAATTTGGTGTTTTTGATGCTTGATAAGTGTGCTAAGATTGTGTGTTGCATGGAATTCTATCTCGGGCTCATGGTTGGGCCCAAATTTGTTTGTTTTATTTATTTTTATTTTTTAGAATAAACAACTATATAAACAAAAAGCCTTTTAACAGACCTATCAATATTTTCCTTTTAATTCTTTGGTATTTAGAAGGTAGGACCCAATCATTTTGCCACTCACACTACTAAATTTGAACGTTTTTGCGACAAAGTTTCGTCGGAATAAGGTAGTTGTTGCGACCAAGATTTTTATTTTTTTTTCCGTCGGAATCGATTCGTTGGTCTAGCGACCACACATGGATCTTCGTCAGTCTAGTGACTAGGAAAAGAAGCCTATTCACAATAGGGAAAAGTTACGATTCGTCGGTCCATCGACCAAGATTAGTCAGTCTAGTGACCAACTTTAGTCGCAAGCCTTGCTAGCATATCTAAGGAAAACATAACCTTGGTCACTCTAGTGACGATAATTAGTCAGTATAGGGATGAATGTTAGTCAGTCTAACGACTAATATTAGTCGCAAGAGAGACCAAGACAACCCTGACAAACTTAGTCAATAAACCACGGTTAGTCAGTAGAACGATGAAGGTTAGTTGCTAGACCGACCAACCCTGAAGATAAAAAGATCAAACGAAGGATGAACAGGTAGTTGCTAGAGCAATGAAGTTACATGCTTTGCGACCAAATGGCTTTGCAAGTGACGAACCTATTCGTCGCTAGAGAGATGAATGTTGGGTTTAAAAAAAAAATATGCCATTCACACAGGAATAAGCCCAGACTAGCAAGCTACATAGGCATACTTTCATTATGTACTTGGGAGCTGGCACTGGAGTCAACCCCCTAATTTTCAATACCGGTGATCCAATTTATCTTGTCATTTATATATGTAAGCACCATTGTGATGAGTCTCAATCCATGCTAGGGGATTTAATATTGAGCCTCAAATTGTGGAAGGGTAGTCTAGAGAATTGGGTGGAAGATCTTTCACAGTAGCAGACCTCCCTTACGGAGTAGTTGGGAACTATTATATCGAAGGAATTCATGTTAGATGTGGAAAATCAATTCCTAAGAGAAAAATCCAGGGAACAAGAAGCTGAAATTTAGAAGCTACAACGACATGTAAAGAAGATAGAGCATGAGAAGTCACCTGGGTTGGAATTCTATAGGCACAAGTACATTTAGAATTCTTTAATGGGTTCATTCCCAATAAAAAATATGTCACTCAATGAGGACCAAAAAATGGAGCATCCACATTTTCAATAGACTTAGAGGTCAAATACTACCCATCCACCAACTACTGGAAGCGTTGAAACTAGAGTGCAAGGCCATGGAAATTTTCATGTTTTTCTATAAATCATTTGTAGGGTAAAATTGTTTTGTTAGTAGGCCTTAATAGTCCTTCTATTGAAGGTTATTATCATTAAATTCATCCTTGCAGTGACGATGACATGTATAATAGGAATAATAATAGATGGCCTATCTCTATTGACTATGGAATTTGGGAAAGGATAAAGACATAATAAATGAGAACTGATTCCCTTTTGAATGCCAATGAGACTTGTAGTGGAGAAATGCAAAGGTCCTTTTCAAATAAAGGATGAATATCAAAATATAATGATCATTCCTAGTTCTTGGAGAACCAACTGCCATATGGAAAATTACAATCAAGTAGTGAACTATTTTGAATGATCTACTTTCTATGATATGCTAAAATTTTGCAACATGAGCTTTCCAAAAGTGGATAACATAGGCGATGACACCAAAGGTAGACATAGACAGTGAAATAATAAGAAAACAATATCACCTTGGAGAGAATTGGTTTAAAAAATAACACATTCATCAGATGGACAAGGGGTTCTAGTATTAAAAAGGGCATTCCTTCCACTCACAAGGCATGTGGAATGGAATAGGAACCTTGATACTGGATTGTTTCAATTATCCTACTCATAGTCTAGAAAAAGACAATACACACCTCATTACTGAACTCAATTGAATGATAAGAAGTTCTTCTCATTGCTACAATTAATTACCACACAACACATAAATCTAAATTATGGCATCAACTAGGACTCAAATCCAAATTTAAGAAAAAGATCATTTCCTTATTTATGATAAATGATTATAAGTTGCACTTAACTATAGGGAACATAATTACAATTATGTGCTTGTCACAGGTTCAACTATATCATTAGCTCAAGGAAATATTTAAGAAACAAGTGACCAAAAGAGCAAACCCACACAAACATGGTGACAACAACGATTGCAAGGTATACTTATATGGAACTTAGTATCTAAATCTAGTTAGAAGGAACATGATCCAAGTTATTTGCTTTAGTCAGTTAATTCCCTGGATGAAAAATCCAGAGTAATTTTGGAGACAACCAAACACAATTACAATGGTATGTTGTTCTAGACATTGCAATAAATCAAATGATATATTAATTTCCCCAAAACTTCCAAGAATGGGGGACTGTGTTAGAGTGAATCTATATCTAGCATTAAAATGGTGGGACTGTCTTTTTAATAGTTATGTCAATCCTAAATTGAGTGCCAAGTTAGTAGCTTTAGTAGCTTTAGGGAGCTATAGAGATTAGTTCTAGATGTCTTGTGTTAGGCCACTAAGAGTCTAGGGTTGCTAGGCTTAGGATGTAGGTTAGGTTTAGGGTAGGCCGAGGTATGTAGGGGTAGCCTAGGTTAGGTTAGGAGGTTCAAACCTCCTAGGAGGAGCAAGAAGCATATGAAGAGGATTATGAACCTCAGGGTCACCGCATTCAGTGTGTACTGCATTGATTTAGGCTAGAAACAGTGTTGGCTAGAGAGACATACCTTGGGGATTGTGCCCACCGCCATGCATCCTTAACATTCGTGGAGTCAACATAACTTTGTCTTCTTAAATTCAAATTTCCTAAAAAAAATCATTGATCTGTACATTCATTATGAAATATCATGATAGTCATAAATCAACCAAAAATCACCTTAAACCATTCCTTAACAAGATCCATACCTTTGAGTGATGGGGTGCCTCCAATGTTGCTCCTCACCATCCTGTGATTCATCACATGACTTAATTATATTTCATAATAGTAATTAAAGATGTAATGACCTCTACAAATTAATGACTAAAGACGAATACCTGAATGAGCTTCTCTTCGTTTCGAGAATAAATTATTCTCTACTGGACAGGACCAACAACGTGAAGGTGGAAGCTCTTTGGGCCCCTCCCCCCCTCTCACATCACTCTCATTTCCCCATACCCAATCGATCTAGATTTTAGAACTATAATTAGAAATGACAGTAACATTAAATGTAAGCAAAAAACCTTCATCGCCATGTGCTAAAACAAAAAACATGAAAGCAAATAACATTCATGAAATTTACGAAAACAAAATACATTACATTGGACCATAAACATATTGGATTTATATTAATAATAAAATTTCTAATCATTTGTTTTTCTTCTTCTTCTTCTTCTTGGTCTCCATGAAAGCACAAATTACATCATCATCATAATTTAATTGATCCCCCACAGTTATTGGGCCTTCTTGAAGTTTTTCATCATCAATACTCAACACCTCATGCCATGATGAACTTCTAGTATTTCAGTGTGGAGGTTGAGCATGCGCATGGGCATCCACTGTTGCAACAAAAAAAAAAATTCAAGTGATATTGTTATTCACTGTTCCTAGGGAAATTTAATTACAATGTTTTATACCTGGATTAGCCGGTGCAGTAGAAACAATAGTTGGTGGCCGCATTGTTGTTTATGCGCTTGTTGATCTCTTCTCTCGATCGACATATACACGCTCTTCCAGATGAAACAATATAAGTATTTAGTATAGAATATACCCTAAATATTAATACTCATTGAAAAATGGAAAAACATTAAAAATGCACACATACCACTATGTAATGGTCCTTCAAAAAAAACGCTTGAATTAGTATGGGGGTCGGGATGTGGTTCATCGGGTACATCAAGAGAATTGGTAGCATTGTTACTCTCCTACGAATTTGGAAAAGACACACATTATTTTACATTTTAAATGAATAAAAAATATATTTTACATTACAAGTAATCAATGAGTAAAAACTAATTGACAAGTTTTTAATTTCATTTTATT
>JZKD02S1772087.1:43086-60169 GCA_000966675.3 Picea glauca
AAATCCATTGAAACATTATAAGTACAATATACAAATCTATTCAAATAATTTGGTATATATTTAGATATTTGTAATGAAAATTATACAACATGTTCAAAAAAAATAAGAGACAAAGCATGAAACCTAAAATCAGCTAGAAAAAATAAGGAACAAATCATGAAACCAATGCATTTCATATCCAACGTACAACACTGGCTATTTGGGAATCTAAATGACACTTGGTTCTAAAATAACACATTGACATACACATAAACATCCAAACATAAATGAATCTTCTAATAATCTCTTTGTTGTGATCCACCTACAATTATGTTGTCAAAATTGAGGAACAAAATTGATAGAAGTGCAAGAAAGAGTTTGGGGAGAAAAATAAATCATGACATAAGAAGCGTAAAGGCAACTTTAATTCTCATAAAAAATGATAATGTACAGAAAATTGATTTGAAGACAACCAATCAAAGCTGGCAAGCAATTCCTTGGCATGGTAATTATAAATGGTACACTATACATCTTTTATTGTCCAAGTTTAAAGCCTCTTACTTTGATTCATCCCCAAAATCACAATATTTCATTAATAAGAGGAGGTGGATCTATTATCACCCAAAATCACACTATATAATATTAATTCCCTAATAAAAATTAGGGTAGATTTACGGATACACAAGAGTAATGATGCCCAATATCACCACAAAAGCCATTGCTCTTCAATTCTAGTTAGTTCTTTTCCAACTCAAGGAGGAATCCCTAAATGTAAATTTACTAAGGCAAGGATACTTATATATTCAAGAAGTTCCATGAAATATAAGAACAAAATTAGAGTGATTGAATATAATTAGAGTGATTATAGTTGAATCAATAATCTTTTTACTCTATCAAAAGTGGATAAACCATAAAATATTTCTAAGGACTTAAAATAAACCATAAAATCTAATTTAAGGAGTGAAAATAAACCATAAAATAGTTCAATACCACTAAATTACTAAATCACACAGAAAAATTTTAAGTACTGACCTTCAAAATCTCAGCTATGTAGAGTCTGATCAATTCAATGTTTCTCTTCTTGAAAGAGAATTGAAATCAAGATTTCATAAAAAACCAGAACACCATTGCATCAGAACACTCGAATGATTGTCGCAACTGTAGAAAATGATTGCCACAATTGTAGAAAATGATTGTTGCAACTATAGAAAATTTGTTGTAACTGAGATATATATAGGATTGATTTTGTCGGTCTTCTGATGAATTTGGTCAAATTGACCAAACAATAAGTCAATGACCGTTTGATTCTCACACATGCCATAGTTGGTCGTTATAACGACTAAAGTTCATCGCTATAGTGACTAACTCATGGTTAGTCGCTCTACTGATGAAATTTCATCGCTATAATGACCAACATGGAATGTTGGTCGCTAGAGTGATGAACAGTTGGACCCCGAAAAAAAAAAGTAAATTTAGTCCAAAAAAAGCAAAAACATTACAACGAAATTTTAAACCGTCATAATATTTCATCGTAATTTCCGCCCAATGTAGTAGTGTCGAGACTAACATTAGTATACATGATTCATATGCCCAATAATATTGAATATCTTGACCTAGGATCCTTTGATATGAGTGATTTCCATCATGCTCTTGCACAAAAAAATATCATAGCTTAAGCAGAAAACACCATAGCGTTGTATAAATGAGAACAATTATGTAGCACCCTCGCCTCAAACATAAATTTTGGCTAAAATTTAGAGCTAGGTACTAACATTGGCTCTTTCTGTGGATGACATGCTCCCTGCAAGTTGCCAAGAAGAAGCAGACCATGTGCCTTCATATTTTGTTCATCTGTGTAACCCGACCTTGCAAACTTTCAACTCTGTAAACATCCACAATTTGTGTGTTGTGCCTAATTCATTGGGCCAATGGAGTCATTCATATTGTTGTGCATCCTCTACAACTTATTCAAACTTTGAATACATGTAACTGAAAAGACAACATATTGCTGCAAACTAAAAATAAATGCTCATGGATGAGCTTATTCATCTGCCTACTCCTACTTCTAATCAAAAAGAAGTAGCTAATCATGTGTAATCATAATTCCAATGAATCCATGAAATATTATTACTAATAGTGATCTACGTGGATATCAGTGGCCACCCACCTTTTCCAACTGGCTCAAAACAATTTTCTGTCAATTTTGACAATTTACTATTTTTAGCAGTTTTAAGCTTCTGGGGTTATTTTGAGGGCCTAAATGAAGGTTTTTCAAGATAAATATTCTCAATGATATTTGAAGGCATCATTGAGCCCCCAAAATTAATCTTCTCTACAATACCTTTCCAACGGGCTATCATACACCTAAAATGAATATCGTATGCAAAAGTTATGACCCCAGGAAGTTGATGTACTAACTTACCCAAATGAGGCCCACATGACTTTTGGTGCTTCATATCCTAGGGTTAGTTTTTTGGATGTCTAGGGTTTTTGGCATTTCTGTTTATTGTAAAAAGGCCTTCAGAGCCTCATTGTAATCATCTTCTTGCGAATGAGCGCAGTGTCACATCTCTTCTCAGAGATAAGCCACCACCATTCTAGCGAGTCTTTCAGTCTGTATTTTTACAGTCTCTATACATTTATTTCATTAATAGAAATCATGTATTACTGTATCTCTGTGTTTATGGTTGTTTCTATGATACATTTCTGTTATATTATTGGATATCCATGATGTGAATTTCTTTATTATATCTTCGCTCTCATTTCATGCCGAAAATAATTTGGATCAGTGGTATCAGAGCAGGCTGCTCTTGATCATTTTTCAGTGCATGTCCCCGACGAGGTCCGAGTATAGCCAGTTAGGTCTCGATATTGTTTCTCTTGAGGAAAATCACTCTCGCACACCCAAGAAACTCTCAATGGCGGATGAAAAGAAAAACAATGGAGTAGATGATCATATCAATCTGTTGTTTGAGCAAGCTCTCACGCGATAGAGGGACGAAATGATGGAGAATTTTTTCCACATCCTTCAACACCTTTCAATAACATCAGATGCATCTTCATCAAGATACCACTTTAGAGGTACCTTGCCTTTTAAGGTACAGGTCAATTTTTATATTCCTATATTTGAAGGTCAAATAGATGTGGATGCTCTAGATAAATGGTTAAATATGTTAGAAGGTTATTTCTCTGTACACAATTTTTTCGATAGAGAAAAGATCATCTTCGCGCTCCTTAAGTCTCTCCCCCATGTCAAACATTGGTGGGAAATTTACTGGGAGAAAAGTTCCACATAGGATTCTGGAATATATGGGGCCAATCCCACTTGAGATTTTTTTGTGGATGCGGTAAAGGAACAATATTACCCTGTTGGCAACTATGAGGACCGGTAAATGAGATGGACCACACTGCAGCAAGAGAGGGGCCAAGTAGTTCCTGAGTTCAACAATACCTTCCATACCTTGCGCACCAAGCTGGGTATCAAATACTCTGAATGAAATTTGGTTATGAAATACCATGGGGATCTACAAAGATACATCCAAACTAAAATGGATTTTTTGGACATATCATCACTCGGTGTTTCTTATTGATATGCTGTTAAAATAGAGCATAAATTTAAGCACCAGAAAAAATGGGAGTTCGAGTCTGCAAATCCACAACAACCAAATTATGAAAAAGATGACTCTAACAAACAGCCTCCCAAAAACCATTCCAAGCCACAAGAAAATAACGGTCACGAGAAGACAAAGAAGGACACCAGAAAATGGTGCGATTTCCACAAAATTCCCTAGCACAACACTAATGAATGTTTCTCAAAAAAGTCATTGGTGGTCGAGATTAAAGATAAGGAGTCGAACCCTGATTAAGAATCTGATTATGAAAATACTGGTAAAAGTCAGATCATCGACGCAGACCCCATTGTTATTGTCGCGACCGCAACAATTCAACCAGAAGAACCAACATGTCCGAAAGAGGGGGAACACTTTTTTCATTCACAGATGTGAGTGAAGGGGACCCCACTGCATTTTTTTATCGATAGCGGACACCAGAAGAACCTCATCTCAGTAGAGGTCATCTAATAGTTGGGATTGTCGACAACACCACACCCGCAGCCATACAACATCGGGTGGCTTCGCCAAGGATGAGATATTCATGTCAGCCAACAATGTCGATTGTCATACGTCATCCAACACTTCAAGGATGAGGTATTATGTGATTTTTCCCCACTGGATGTTTGTGATGTTCTCTTGGGCCAGCCATATATGTGGAAGCGCCATGCTATTTATGAGTCTCGACCCCATAATGTCATTGTTACTTTGGAGGTTCATCTCTACAGAATAATAGAGGTAGTTTCGACTATTGTTCCACCTAAATAGTGCCACAAGGTAATATATCATACTGCAAAATTCAGCTTCTTCACAATCTCTTCAAAAGGGGAACAAAAGGACACTGCAACCACTACAACCTCGCCCCAAGCTCCTTTTATCCAACAAAAGCAGGTTGACAAGGTTGTAAAAAAGCACAAATATTCCTTCTTCACACCGTCCTCTCATGTAGCTTGACTTGTTGAATAACCTCAACCTCAATAGGTTAGTGATAGACTTCCACAAACTGAGCAACACGACATCTCCAACAAGGCAAGCAACTCACCAAGATGCAGATTCAACAAACACTTTTCCCTCTCCCTTGGTCACTCAACACAATGGAGACCATTTATTTCTAAGGAGGGATGATTGATCCAGGTGGATATAGGTGGCCACCCACCTTTTCCAATTGGCTCAAAACAATTTTCTATCAATTCTGGCAATTTACTATTTTTAGTAGTTTTAAGCTTCTGGGGCTATTTTGAGGGACTAAATGAAGGTTTTTCAAGATAAAGCTTCTCAATTATATATCAAGGCATCATTGATCCCCAAAAATGAATCTCCTCGATGATACCTTTCCAACGGGCTATCATACGCCTAAAACAAAGATCGTATGCAAAAGTTACGACCCCGAGAAGTTGATGTACTAACTTGCCCAAACGAGGCCCACACAACTTTTGGCGATTCATCTCCTAGGGTTAGGTTTTTGGATGTCTAGGGTTTTTGGAATTCCTTTTAATTGTAAAAAGGCCTTCAAATCCTCATTGTAATCATATTCTAGCGAATGATCGCAGTGTCACATCTATTCTCAGAGATAAGCTGCCACCATTCTAGCGAGTCTTTCACTCTGTATTTTTATAGTCTCTGTACATTTATTTCATTAATAGAAATCATGTATTACTGTATATATGTGTTTATGGTTGCTTATCTGATACATTTATGTTATATTATTGGATATCCATGATATCTTTGTGCATTTATTTATTATATCTTCGCTCTCACTTTGTTCCAAAAATAATCTGGATCAGTGGTATAAGAGTAGGCTGGTCTTGATCATTTTTCAGTGCATGTACCCAACGAGGTATGAGTATAGAAAGTTGGGTCTCGATCTTGTCTCTCTTAAGGAAAATATCTCTCACACACCCAAGAAACCCTCAATGGCGGAAGAAGATAAAAACGATGGAGCAGACGATCCTATTAATCTATTGCTTGAGCAAGCTCTCATGAGACATAGGGACGAAATGATGGAGAATTTTTCCCACATCCTTCAATGCCTTCCAATAGCATGAGACACATATTCATCAAGTGGCCACTTTGGAGGCACCTCTTCTTTTAAGGTATATTTCAATTTTGATATTCCTGTATTTGAAGGTCAGATAGATGCGGATGCCCTAGATAAATGGTTAAATCTGTTAGAAGGTTATTTCTCTGTTCACAATTTTTCCGACAGAGAAAAGGTCATCTTCACACTCCTTAAGGCTCTCCCCCATATCAAACATTGGTGGGAAACTTTCTGGGAGAAAATTTCCATAAAGGAGTCTGGAATATATGGGGTCGAGCCCACCTGGGATTTTTTTGTGGTTGTGGTAAAGGAACAATATTACCCTGTTGGCAACTATGAGGACCAGTACATGAGATGGAGCATACTGTGACAAGAGAGGAGCCAAGAAGTTCAACAGTTCACCAATACCTTCCATACCTTACACACCAAGATGGGTATCAAATACTTCGAACGACCTTTGGTTCTGAAATATCGTGGGGTCTACACAGATACATCCAAACTAAAATGGATTTTTTGTACATCTCATCACTCGGTGTTGCTTATCGATATGTTGTTAAAATCGAGTAGAAATTTAAGCACCAGAACAAACGAGAGTTTGGGTCTTCAAATCCGCAACAACCAAAGTATGACAAAGACATCCCTAACAAACAGTCTCCTGAAAACTAGTCCTAGCCACAATAAAAGAAGGGTCACGGGAAGACAAAGAAGGACACCAGAAAATGGTGTGATTTCCACAAAATCCCCTGGCACAAATCATCGATGAGATCTTTGGCTGGCCTTAGCCCCTCCTGGCTATGCCCTGGTCCACACGACCTGCCTTCATATGACCGCAGTCATAGGTTCCTATCCGGATTTTGGGTTTTTCTATGCCAAAATGCACTTTCCCTTTGGATCCACGATCCTCCGATTCTCGACGCGCTATAACTTCAGCTAGCCCTCCTGGCTCAACCCTGGTCCACGTGACCACTACCCCGTGACCGTAGTCAAACCTCTCGTCAGGGTTTCGAGGTTTCCAATGCCAAAATGCATTTTCCCACGGGATTGTCGATTCTCCAAATCTCGACTCTCTGGTTTGCTGACAGCTGGCCCCTCACGATGGCACTGTCCTCCTTCTTTGATGTGCTGATAGCTGGCTCCCACTCATCAGGGTATCGCGTTTCGCGGTTCCAAAATGCACAAACACTTTGTCACCAAGATCCCCAATATCCCTATGACCCAAACGCCGATCAACAACTTCCTTGTCGGGACTTTTTCCGATGGCGCCAATCTCCTCCATGCATCCCTTCTAGATGGACGGTCCTGATTCCTTTGGGGTTTCGAGACTTTCGATGTCCCAACTCCTTCGACCTCAGGAACTCTGATTTCCCGATGCCGAATATCCCGACAATCGCTCGATATCCACCACGTGTCCAACTGACGAATGGCCTAGATCTTCTCAGGACTTCGGGGTTTTAAATGTCGAAAAAAAATTCGACCGCGGGACTACCAATCCTTCGAATCCCGATGGTAAATCTCGTGCAGCTCTTTCTCGATCCGACGGTTGATGGGTATCTTCTCGAGATTTGACGGTTAAGATCCTTTCTCCTGTGCTCTCCTCCTAAGCTTAAACTCTGCATGCCTTCACCCGATCCAATGGCTGTCGACGATCCTGAGCCAGATATAACGGTTCAGATCCGTTCTCCTTCTTTGCACTCCTCTGACTGCTCCTTGGACGCAAACACCAACGGTCCAGATCTAATTCCCAGCCGATCTGACGGCTGCTGTTGCTCACTCCTGATCTTGTGCACTTTCTTCCCAATATTGGGAGAATTTCAAAAACCCAAAGGCCTCAACCTTTGCTTCATCTTCGTGAACTCCACGATTGTGAGTTCTTGACTGTGCGCGTAAAAATGCTATCCCTCCTGAGCTTGGGAACTTCGACTACTTGAAGGACTCTTTAACTTCTGCACTCTTGCAGAGTCTTCACATGCACATGCTGGTGCTATCTCTTCTGAGCTTCTGCAACCACTCAGACCCCTAAGGGATTTTGTCTTTCTTCTCCCATAGATGGAGAATACAGTTCCTTCCTGGTTTCCTGCTCAAGCAACCTCTTGTTGAGTCTTTCTGGGTGTTCAGCAACCTAGTGAAGATCCCTCAGTGGATACTTCCTCCAGCTCCAAAACTCAAAGAGTTTTTTTCTCTTCTATGCCTACCTGCACATAGTCTCAATGCCCACCTGGCAGAGTTTCCCTTTCACAGAATGTTCAACAATTATGTCTTCCTATGCACCTATTCACTTTCTCAATGCCCTCCTGGTAGAGCTCTCAGAATCCTCAGTGATTCTGCTTCCTTTGAACTCACAGTAGATTTCCTTCCTCAATGCACTCTTTTCACCTACTCAATGCCCACCTGGTAGAGCTTCACAGAATCCTCAATGATCTTGGTTCTCCCTTCTGAACTCACAACAGAGTTCCTCAAACGACACCTTGTGCCTGTGCTTAATGCCCACTTGGTAGAGCTCTACAAAATTCACAACAGAATTATGTCTGCAACTGTGTCTCTCATACACTGCCTTGCCTCCAAGGTATTCAAAAACCTTGAGGTCTTCTCCTGAGTTGTTGACTCCAGCTCTTGTGCCTCAACACACCTTTGTCTGAACTCCGTAGTGTTCATAAGTGCATCCTCTGTGCATGGCTCTCAGAACCCGCAACGTTCTGCCACACCCTCCTAGTGTGAAGCCTCAAAGACCTTCACTTGAAATCAAAACAACTTGCAAATGTACAACCACAGCATACATTCACAACATATGAAGAACACACACAAACATCCATATAACACAGAACATGTGCAGGAAAGAACTGCTTCTGTATTAAATTAAATTTGGTAATGCCTATATTTACAAAGGTGTTCTCAAGCTCTCTCTGGCTCTTCTCAACCTCTCATCTAACTTCCCTCTTCACTCTTCACTAACTCAAAATGAGATCTAAAAATATATTTTTACCTGAGGGGGCTCTTAGAGCGCTTCCCTCCAGATTCACCTACCCTATTCAATTACATTGAATGGGTTGTCTAGTCCGCTATCAGATCTAGATCTCAGCCATTACACACATTAAAGGCCGATCTACTCCATGCCTGCACAAAGGCACGACTTCCTAACTCAACAGCCTAAGCATTTAAATTACATTCATTTCAAATTTAAATGAGGTTGCGCCTCTCTTTTAGCATGCGATTTGAATTCGCTGGCATGGCTGGTTGGTTGGCTGACATGGAGAGATGCTCTTGCATCAAGCTTTGCTCGCTCACTTGATGGAACATAGATATGGCCCAGACGACACAACAACCCATCCTGAAGATGGAAATTATCGACAACTACGTTTGCACCCAACATTTGGTATATGGTGGTGAAGTCCATGTCTGTCTCATAGAGTTGGGGCCATCCAGAGGTCTCATGGCCGTAGGAGTCTAGAACCATGGTGAGTGCTGCGACTGGCGGTTTGCTAAGGAAATCAGTGACATGATTGGTGCTTCCTATTTTATACTTGATTTTGAGGTGGAATTGCTGCAAGTACGTGGACCAATTTTGATGGTGATCATTCTGCAACTTTCCTTGTGTCTGCATCAATTGCAATGGATTGTGATCAGTGTGGATGATTGTCTCCTTCCCAAGAATGTAGTGTCTCCACTGGCGACAGGCTTGCACAATGGAGTACATTTATTTTTCATAAGTAGGGTACTTATGAACAACATCTGATAGTGTCTCACTATGATAGGCCATGGGGTGGCTGTGTTGAGTGAGAATGATGCCCACCACATATTCAGAAGCGTATGTCTCGATTTCAAATTGTTGATGCAGGTCTGGTAGTGAAAGTACTAGGGCTGAGCACAAGAACTGCTTCAAATCATTGAACTCTTGTTGTTGGGACTGGCCCCACACAAATTTTTCTTTACCACCACCCCTGGTTATTTGGCTAAGTGCCCATGCAATATGGGAGAATCCCAACACAAACCTGTGGTAGAAATTGGCAAGGCCCAAGAAGCTCCGAAGCTCAGTGAGTGTGGTTGGGGCTGGCTAGTCATGGATGACTTGGATCTTGGCTGGATCCACATGTACACCATGCTGATCAATTATGTAGCCTAGGTAATGGACCGTGTCCATGCTAAAGGAGCATTTTTCCAAGTTGGCATATAGCTTGTGTTGTCGCAGGGTGTGCAGAACTTGTTGAATATGCTGTAAATGTTCGGCCCAAGTCTTGCTATAAATGAGAATGGCATCCAAATACACCACTACAAAAGTATTTGTGAATGGTCGTAGGATATTTTCCACCATCCTCATGAAAGTGGATGGATAATTTTTCAAACCAAAGGGCATGACCAACCATTCAAAAAGGCCTTCCTTTGAAATGAAGGCGGTTTTCCATACATCTGTCTGTTCTATCGGGACCTGGTGGTAGCCAGACTTCAGATCAATCTTACTGAAGTATTTTCCCCCCATGAGTTGATCAAGGAGGTCGTCGATTCGGGGAATCAGGTACCGATTTCTGACTGTGATTTTATTCAGAGCCCGGTAATCAATGCAGAGTCACCAAGTTCCATCTTTCTTTTGTACCATCATGATTGAGCTTCCACAAAGTAATGAGATTGGACGGATGTGTCCCTTGTGGAGTAGTTCTTGGATCTATCGCTTGATCTCCTCACTCTTTAACAGAGAGAGACGATAGATTGTTCCATTGGGAAGCGGTGCATCGGGGGTCAGATCAATGGGGTGCTTGACCTGGCAGTGCAGAGGTACCTCGGTAGGTGAGGAGAAGATATCTTAGTATTCCTCCATGACCTTATCTACTTGCTTCTGCTGCGTGGAGAGGTCGATTGCAGAGACCCTAGATGTGGTTGTGATATTTCTCTTATTCTGAGAGTGAATCATGAAGAATACAAACTTCCCCATCTGAGAGATGACCTTCCTGCATTTCTTAGCAGAGATAAAGGAAATAGCACTAGGTGGGATTGCCTTGGGTATCCTGTACAATTTCCTGTTCAAAGTAATAATAACACTACAAGGGATAGAATCATATACAGCATGATGTTTCCATAAATAAGGTTGACCCAAAAGAACATCACAAACTTCAAGAGGAGAAACATCACACAATACCTCATCTTTGAAGGGCTTGATGGCGTATGACAGTTGACACTGTTGGATGACACGGAGATCGCTTCCTTGGCGGAGCCATCCAATGGTGTAGGGTTGTGGGTGTAGTGTTGTTGGTAGGGCTAGCCACTTTATGACCTCTGTTGAGATGAGGTTCTTTTGGCTACCGCTATCCATGATGAAGTGCAGCGGGGTACCTTTTACCCACATCTGTGAATGGAAGAGGTGTTCTCCTTCTTCTGGCTCGTCTGGTTCACCAAGCTAGAGCTTGGTGGTAGAAACAGTGGAACTGGGTTCCACATCAATGATTCATATTCCCCTTTTTGGTTATTGCTCAGATTCTGAATCCACATCTGATTCAGAGGCTTTCACTTCAGCCACCAGTGACTGCTTTGAGAAATAGTCAACATTTTTATGCCAAGGGCTCTTATGGAAGTCGCACCACTTCCCGATATATTTCTTTGTATTTTTGGTGTCCTTATTTTCTTGCAGCTTGGACTAGTTGTCCTAATACTTTCCATATTTTCTCTGTCCTTTATTTTGTGGGTTGGTGCCGCCCTTTCCTGGATTTTTTTGTGAGGGGTTCCCAGGCCCAAATTGCTGCATCTTTTGTTTGAGCTTCTGCTCGATTTTGACGGCATATCGTTAGGTCGCGCCCAAGGATTAGATGTCCAAAAATTCCATTTCAGTATGGATGTATATATGCATAGTGTCACGATACTTGAGCACGATATGTCACTCTGAATATTTGATACCCATCTTGGTGTGCAAGGTATGAAAGATATTCGTGAAATCTGGCACTCCTTGGTCTCTTTCTTGCCGCAATGTGGTCCATTTGGTATACAAGTTGTCATAACTTCCGACAAGGTAGTATTGTTCCTTAATAACATCCCTAAAGGAATCCCATGTGGTCGTGACTGTAAATAGTGAGGGTTCCTCTGTTTCCTTTTGCTTACATAAAGTTTCCCACCAATCTTTGACGTGGGGAACAGCTTTGAGGAGCACAAAAGTAATATTTTCTCTATTCGAAAAGTTATGGACAAAAAAATACCCTTCTAGAAGATTCATCCACTTGTCTATAGCATCTACGTCTATATGACTTTCAAATATAGGAATATCGAAGTTTATCTGTACCTTGAAGGGGTTGGTGCCTCTGTTCGAAGAAGATGTGTCGCTTGTTGGTATCTGTCGAAGGATTTGCCCAAAAATATCCATCATCTCATTCCTTTGTTGCATGAGGGCTTCCTCAATCAACAATTTGAAAGGATCTCCTGTCCCATCATATTTATTTTCTCCTGCCATGAGAGGTTTCTTGGGTGTGTGATATATTTTTTCCTCAAGAGAAACAATCTTGAGACCCAACTCTTTGTACTCCGACCTCGTTGGGGACATGCATTAAGACGACAAGGAGAAGACCGCTCTGATACCACTGATCCAGATTTTATGAGAAAAACAAAATGACTACAAATTATTAACAGGTTCTTAACACAAAATAAAAGAGATACAGTAAAACTAGTTTTCTATTTAATAAGGAAATAAGCTGAAACTGTAAAATACAGTGGAAACAAGCTTGTTGGAATGGTGGTGGCTTATCTCTGAGAAGAGATGTGATGGCAGTTCTCATTCGCAAGAATATCCTTCCAATAAGGCTCTGAAGGAATTTTTTACAATAAAAAAGAATTCAAAAAACCCTAGACATCCAAAAACCTAACCCTAGGAGATGAAGCTCCAAAAGCCCTGTTTGGGCAAGTTAGTACATCAACTTCCCGAGGTTGTAACTTTTGCATACGATCTTTGTTTTATGCATGTGATAGCCCATTGGAAAGGTATCATTGAGGAGATTAATTTTGGGGGTTAAATAATTCCTTTGAATATCATTAAGAATCTCTATCCTAAAAAACCTCCATTTAGGCCCTCAAAATGGCCCCAGAAGTTAAAACTGCTAAAAATAGTAAATTGCCAAAATTGTTAGAAAACTGTTTTCAGCCAGTTGGAAGAGGTGGGTGGCCACAGATATCCACCTATATCAAGTAGTCCAAAAATTGAGTATGGAAAATATGACCTACCAATATCTCCTTACTCTTATTTAAGTCTTCACCAATGTCAACTTCTACTAAAATTCTAACCATTTTCTGAGAGGTGCTTACCTTGAAGGATTCATCAATGTCTATCTTTTTTTTTTTTTTTTAGGTGAAAAAGGGTAGTACCTGCTATATTAAGTTAACAGAGAAACATTGACAAAAATACACATAGATATAGTCGTCCTGAGCCACCAAAAATGTTTCCATTTTACCGGAAACCAACATAGTTTGGAGTGAAATGAGTCTAGGAAGATAAGCTAAAACTATTTTTCCCTCTGTCCTGCCCGAAGGAAACCAGGATAGATGGCCATAGTTCAAGTTAACATTGAGCAACAACATGATGAAAAAAACAAACTAGCATAGGAGAACTCAAATACCTGGTGACCTGTCGTCATTGCCTTTTTGACATGTGGATATGGCTGGGATGGCAAACGGCTGCGCGCACATTGGACATTTCCACTTTGCTGGAGCATTGGAGTACACATCAAGGAGAATGTCTAGACATTGTCCCATGAGGAGGGCTCTATGCTCCTGGTCTTCCATGTGGCCTCGGAGTTCGAACACTAGAGCCAGATGCTCTGCATGGAGGAGTGGACCATGCAAATCATTATTTACTGCCTCATCGAAGGTTTCATTCCCCACTTCCACGTTCATCCCTTCTCTGGCCTCATTCATGTTCATTCCTGCTCTGGCCGTGTCCACATTCATCCCTGCTCTGGTCTCGTCCACATTCATCTCTGCACAGGCATTGTCCCAAGCCTCGTCCTCACTTGTTGCCTTCTCAGCATGGCTGGTGGGGCTGTAGTCACCCGTCCATGGTATCTCTTCGACAAAACAAATTGGGAATTCTTCTGCAGGCTCTCCCTTCAGACCGCTTCCAGCCTGTATTTCAGGCACTGTGGCTTGGGGTTCCAGGGTGGTCTCGAAATCCTCCAGGTACGGCGTTTCTTCAACATAACAGGTTGGAAAATCGTCTGCAGCGCCTCCCTTTAGACAACTTCCAGGCTCAATTGTGATTCATCAATGTCTATCATTCTTCCCAATGGATTGTCTATTTCCTTTAGAACTTTTACATATCACATATCCATGGGAAACATTGGAAATTTAACCCATATCTACATTCTTTTAGCCACCTATGACCACAAATGAAAACACATCGAAAATGGCTTCATTGACAGAAAGGTCGTTCCTAAGAACCATCTCCCCTTCAATACCCTATTCAAATATTCTTCAAATAGAAACTATAGAGCAGTCGAACCTCTTCCTGAAAGGTAAAAAAATGGTTGATACCCAAGATTTAGAGACAATGTCTTTTGTATTTTCATTAAGGGAATAGTATGAGATTTGTAGGCCATGGAATTTTCCAATCAAGGCTTTGCCAGAATATTCCAGAGTTTTATCCAACATAGGATCCCACCAAACACCATCCTCACTCTTTATTTCATTTTCTTCACAAGTTTCTTCACCCTTCTCTCTTTTGGTTCCTCTGATCTTTCCATGTAAATTTTATCAACCCTCTTCACTCTACTAATGGTTTCAAGATATAATCCTACTCTGATAAAATCCAAACCAAACAAGTAGAGATTTTTCCACAAACTATAACCCCATTTGTTTGAATATTTTTATGAATGGATCACAGCACGAATCACCATGGAATCCTTCCCATATGACCCTTCAAGAATTGGGTGATTGAGAACCTTCTCCACTTTACTCCCTCCTTCAATGTTCATAGTAGAAAAATTTGTTCTTTCTACTTCATCCATAGTTCCTTCTATAGGTTGATACCATTCCAAAGGATATCCATAATGGAATTTGTTAGATCCTACATGCAAGATAAGAGTCAGTAATCCCTTTCCACTTTTGCTGGAAATTCTAATGTTTTCTCCGAACCATTCCCCACAATTTTCCCTATAGAAACATGACCACAATCTTCACCTAAACAAGACAAGTGTGAAAGAGTCTTGAGAAATGTTGGACACCAATCCATGGGATATTTAGAGTATTCTAGAAGTTTTTCGTACCTATCCATTGGACTAGTCTAAACTTGTAGAAACCTTCTCAATTATGTATGGAAATACTTTATGCTTGCAATAGATATCCATCCACCATTACAATCATGAACAAAGCCAAAATTTCACACAAGAAAAATAAATATCTTGAATATATTTGAGAGTGATATTGTACTACACCTCAACCAGGGTATTTTTTAGGGGCGAATTTTCACCAATTAGCTATTTTTTGGCCCCTTTTTTTCAAAAAATATATTTGCTAACTGGCCATTTTCACTTTAAAAATTCCCTTGTTTTTTACACAATATATTCTTGTATCAATAATATTCTCCAAATTTTACAAGTTTTCATAGTAAATTGTATGTTTTTCGTTGAATATTTGCCTAAATATCCATTCTTCTAGAATGATAATATCTAAGAAATGGTTCCATCAAAACCACCACACCAACTAATTAGGCTAGGCAATTGGGCTTCAGGGTGAAACTATAGTTACCACTCTCCTCGACACCTCCATCAAAACCAAAATAATGACTAGTTAGGTTTATCACTATGGCTTCAGGGTGAAACTATAGCAACTATTTTGTCAAAACCACAACAACAACTAATTAGGTTGAGCATCATGTATTTTAAAACATTCATGTCGAGCACTAGCTTTCATTTCTTCCACCAAGTTAATGTTCTTCCACTCGCCTTATGTAGGATTCCTTCACACTTGTATAACTTATATATTAAGCTTCCTCTTTTCTAGCATGTGATAACCCTACAAAGGACAATAATTTGAATTAGAATCTATAACAAAAATTTAATGTGTTTTATTCTCTCAACACACACATACACATTATTTCTCATTACCCATATTTTTTTTCCAAGAAGAAAATGCAATTTATATTCAAAGTGAGAATGAAAATTACATTGCTTAGGTTCATTAACACTTAGGAAGTAAAAAGTAGGGTCTATTAATTGTAGATCCCTTCAACACCAAAATACCCCCCCCCACCCCCCAAAAAAAAAAAAATGATAAATATCAACACAGAGATCAATTCACAATTCATTTACAATTCCATCTTTCAAACACATAGGTACTTCAAAAATCCTCTAATAGTCATCAGAAAAAATCTGTCTTACTACTATTAGAAAGAAATTTCTATCATCTAATATTAAAAAAATGAAGACCCATCACCAACAAAAACAAGGATAAACAAGCAAGTCATCACAATCAAATAGATATCACAGTAGATACATAGACTCCTTCTCTCAATTACTCCACAACCATGGAGTAATTACATCAATGGGATGGGCCACCCACATTTCGCATAGTACACATGCATCATCAACCTACAAGTAAAGTAACCACAAAACCCAAGGAATCCCCTTTAAAACAGGCAAGGCCATCAAGTAATCCTAGTTCTGGAGTAAGGGAGGATGCTAACTTATTAACCTTGAAACTTACACACCAAAGTTTGCTTCTAGATTAGCATAGTTGCAAGCCCATATTGTGCTTTAAGGACCATTTTTGGAATGTGGGAATATTTGTTTCCCTTTTTCTTTGCCAACGGAAACATTTTGGAAGACACCACAAACAAAGTAATTTGAATTTTTTGCATCTATGGGACATCAAGGTCACCAGGACTTTCACCTATTTTTTTCATGCATTTTTCTTTTACCAGAGCTCCCTGGGGTATCCTTTCAACAAGAGCTTCAACTAGGTGCTAGACCAAAGCTTGATAGACTATGATAATTTTGAATGTTGGCATACAAAAGAGAAAGAAAAACATGGAAAACACAAAAAAAAAAGATGAGACCTTGAGTGATTCATATGAACTTGCTCTAATTTTAATGGTGTCTTTTATGAACAAAAAGTTTAATTTTTTTTAAATGTACACTGTTGCCACAATCATTGTGCACATATTACATACCTTCTATGCAATATCCAGAGATACATAAATAAGCCTTTGAGAGAAGAAACAACAATATATTGGCACACAAACTATCCACAAACTGACAATGTGTGTATAGAACAAGAGGAAATGTTTTTTATTTTATTTTATTTTTAAATACCAATAGGCGTCGGTATTTCGACGTCCCTATTGTCGTTGATATATCGTGAACATCAGATATATAGACCCCTCATTTGATCTAAAATTGAAGAAGACTTGAAACTTGAATAAATATTGCAAGTGAAATTGTTATGTGTTAAAAGCAACCAGATCAATTTGCAACACATAAATTTTAAGGATTACTTATGT
>JZKD02S1772087.1:75021-106383 GCA_000966675.3 Picea glauca
AGAAGAGGAGGATGCAAGTCATGACCTTGCAGTAGATGAGAAGGTAACAATAGCATCGATCAGTGGGGTACCCAAATTCAACACCTTTAGGATGAGAGGGGTGTTACAGGGGAAAAAAGTTCCAGTTCTCATTAATGGGGGTGCTTTACACAACTTCATTGATTCAAACTTATTGCAAATAATACACATACCTACAGTTGAACTTGAAGGGTTTCATGTGGAGGTAACATGGGGGCTCACTATGCCTTGTGACAGGTATATTCTAGGAATGAAGATTACATTGGGAAAGCATGATTTGGCACGATATTTCTATGTAATGGACTTTCCAGACACTAATATCATCCTTGGAGTTCAATGGCTTAGTACATTGGGGCCAATCACCACCAAATACAAGACCATGGAGATGTCTTTCACAGAGGAAAATGGGACAAAGGTGGTTCTCAGGGTCATGACAGGAAACACACCTAGAGTGGTAACAACAAAGTGCATGGAGGCCATCTTCAGGAGGGAATACATTGCATATGCAGCAGAATGTAGAATATCGGTTCAGGTGTATAAGAAAGGGGATACTCACTACTCACGAGAGATTCGAAGAATCATTGACAAGCACAACAAGGTATTTGAATTCATTCCACTAGGTGCACCACCAGATAGGGGGTTTGAGCACATCATATAATTAGAGGAGGGAGTGAAACATGTCATCATCACTCCTTACAGGTAGGCACCCAAAGAAATATAAAGATGATATTGAGAAGGCTATTAAAGAATTGTTAGACATGGGCCACATTAGGCCAAGTTCCAATCCCTTTGCATCTTCAGTAGTGTTAGTGAAAAATAAGGATGGAACCATGCACATGTGCATTGATTACATGATTTGAATAAAAAGATGATAAAAAACAGATACCCCATCCCTAGGATTGATGGGCTACTAAATGAGCTTCATAGGGATTTATACTTCATAAAGATTGAATTGCACTTTGGCTATCATCAGATTAAGATGAGGGAGCAGGATGTACCGAAGACTTCTTTCAGATGTCACTATGGTCACTATGAGTTCTTGGTAATGCCCTTTGGGTTGACTAATGCGCCAACCACCTTCCAATCTTGCATGAATCATGTCTTTAACAAACAATTAAGGAAGTTTATCTGAGTCTTCTTTGATGACTTATTGATCTACAAGAAAACTTGGGAGGGGCATCTTCAGCATGTAGAACATATTTTGGCTATCATGGAAGGGAAATTCTTGTATGCAAAGGAATCCAAATGTGAATTTGGAATGACAAATGTTCTCCATTTGGGACACATCATTGGGGTGAAAGGGGTACATTGTTGGTTGTGGAGCCTGATTATCTTCCTAATTTAGAGGTCTTTTACTTTCAGCCGTGTTTATACCCCATGAAGTATTTACACCCCAGAAGTATGTACACTCTTCCATGCGGGGGAGTGAAAAGGCGGGAAACCCCCTCTGCGGGGTCTGGGGGCAAGCGGGCCCCCAGTGGGGGTTCGGGGGTGAATCCCCTGAAGCAAAAATTGCCTTGTAAAAGTATATTGTAATTTCATTGTAAATCTGGACCGTTCAATATAAGTTTGCAGATCTAACGATAGAGATTATGTTAGGGTTTTTTTCCCTAGAAGGCAACCCTCTTTTATGAGGGAAATGTATTGCGGCTATGTAGGTTGGCAAGTATTGTATTCTGAGTGAGGAGACTATGAGAGAAAGAAGAGGAAGTTACAGCGATTTTTGTTGTAGGTTGTATCCCTTCATTTTGCTGGATAATAATAAAGAAAGGACCTGGAAATTTCTCTGGTGGACGTAGCCCACACTGGGTGAACCACGTAAATCTGTGTCTCTCTTGTATTGTGTATCTTCTGTGTTTTATTTCTGCATTTGTTTTATTTTATTTCTCCGCGGTCCTGTTTTTCTAACATACATGTACACCAAGAGAAGATACAAGCCATACTTGACTAGACCACACCCAAGACCCTCACATAATTGAAAGTATTTCTTGGCATTTGTTTCTATTACAGGAGGTTTGTCAAAAATTTATCCCAAATTTGTGCACCTTTAATCAATTTGACTAGGAAGGGTGCATTCGAGTGGAGTTCAGAAGCATGGTTGAATTTTGACAGGATGAAGAAGGTGATGAGCACTTTTCCGGTCTTGGCTTTACCATATTTTGCACAACCCTTTATAGTGGAGTGTGATGCCTCACGGGAGGGTATTGGAGTAGTTCTTATGTATAATAGGAACCCTATTGTCTATGAGAGCCAAAAACTGAGGGGTCTTGAGCTGCTCTACACCATCTATGAAAAAGAGATGTTAGTCATCATGCATGCATTGGCTAAGTTCAGGAAATACTTGGTTGGGGCAAAATTCATTGTGAGGACATATCACAATAGCCTCGAGTACTTTTTAGATAAAAAATACTTAAATGAGAGGAAATAGAAATGGGTTAGCAATATATAGGCTTATGATTTTGACATTGGGTTTGTCAAAGGGAAAAATAATGTGGTGGTAGATGCATTATCCAGAATACCATCAGTTTATGCTATGACTGACATTTCAGTAGACTGGATGTTGGACAACTGAGAGGGGGGGTGAATCAGTTGTCACCATGTTTAAACAATTATTCTTATTTTAAACTCTTTACAGAGAACTCAATGACAATCACAATAATGTAGAGAGGTAAGCAATAGAACATTCAACATCAGTCACACACATCAAATATACAGAGACATATATTTCCCGAGGAAACCCATAAAGGGTAAAAACCTCTTCTTCTTGATATGATAAGTAATCTTTACATTGTGTACATTATCATACTTATGAGCTCCAACTCATTGTGAGGCTACCACCTCTATTTTTCAAGTTGTGACTTGTTGAGAGAACCAAATATCTGGTTTCTCTAGCACCCACTAGAAGGAAGCACCAACTCCTTGAGTGTTCTAGAAACAACTGGATGGAAGCACCAACTTCCAGTCACATAGGCACTGACCTGTATAACAGAGAACAATAGTTCTCCCTTGCACCACCCTGCCACCCTGGTTTTTCTGGCTGCAACCAGATGGAAGCTACAACTCCTTTTGTTCAAGCACCCACTTGAAACTCTGAGGACACCAATCCTCCCTATCACCTCCTAACACCCTGAACTATTAGTCTTTTCTTACTAGACTCTATTACAGTGATACAACATTTATCTATGGCTTACCAGTCTCATCGCTGTTCTGCAGTGCTGCTCTTCTCTCCTACATCGGTGTCTCTCTTCTTGCATGAGTCACTCACTCCAACAGCCCCCATCTCCTCTTTGTTCTACGTTTTTATATTCTCTATGCACCTTCTGCATGCCACATGCGCAATGCCTTTGCATGCTCTTTACAGTCACTATTTTTACCCAATGGGTTGTTCACCACAGCTCTACCTCACACCCACATAGATCCATAGCAAAATACCATCCCTTCACAGTTCTGTGTGCCTTTCTCACATCGAGTCATCTCCTGGTCATCATCAAAACTCTTCATATTCTCTGGCAGTTCTATTGCATGTGAGTTCATCATCAGTGGTCGTTATGCTGAGATTCCTTAGCTTCTCTGGAAGTCAAGAATCTTCATCTTCTCTGTCATTACCAAATCTCTTCATCATCACTGGACGTTATCCTAAGATTCCTTGGCTTATCTGGCAGTCGAGACTCTTCGTCTTCTCTGTCGATCACCCTGAAGCCTCTTCAAATTCTCTTTGCAGAAACAAACAGTGGTTTCTGGAAGTTCCCCAAAGAACCTCCGTGCCCTCATGCTCTTAGTGCCTTTTCCCTTTCTGTGAAAAACTACACAGTGGGAGCTATCTCTTTTAGCTAAGCCCCTTCCTTTCACCCGACCATTGGCGGTGATCATTCTCTTATCCAACAGGTGCTTCATGACTTGCGACCTTAGGTATCTTGGTATGAGGAATCTTGACTCTCCCAAGTCATGATCTCCGAAATGGGGCTTGGTTGGGATAGCTCCTTCCTCTCACATGACCACGAGTTGTGACCAAGCGCTTATTCAAAAGGGTGCTTTATGATTTCAGTGATCTCCGATGTGGAGCCCAATGACGTTCTAGCTCCTCCCTTAATACTTCGATGATGTGACCTTGGCTATGACCACAGGCGAAACATTCAATTGCTTCACTCTCTAGATCAATGGTCCATATTTCATCTTTGATCCGACGTCTCAGATCTCATCGGGACTTTGAATATTGTGAGTTCCTATGCCACATTCCTTTGACTCCTCCAATGTGAAAGTCAACAAAATTCCAATCGCTTGCCATGTGTCCTTTGGCTCCAATGACCAGGATTGTTTCGCGACCTCACATATCACAAGTTCGAGGGGTTAGAGCACCTTCTTCCTTTGACCTTTCAGTCAACGAAATTTTGATCTCTCGCCACATGTCCTTCTTGGATCGATGGTCTAGATGTTACCTTAGAGACTCGAGACTTCATTCCTTGTTGTGACATATCAATAGTCTAGAACCATTTGTGATCCGACGACCCATAACTTTTCGCGACTTCACATTTCAGAGATTCTACAGTGAGTTGCCTCCAAACTCCAGATAGGATAAACTCTAAAATGGCTTCATATCAGATCAACAGTCAAGATTTCTCGGTGATCTAACGTCTATCCTCCGCTCTGGGACTTCAACCTTCGGGACTTTGGGGAAGTGTTGAGGGTGAAACTTCCAAAGAAAAACTCCTAGTGTGACGTAACTCTTGTGTCACTCGATGACATGTCATGAGCTAAGCCACTGCCACGTGTCACTCGGATTAGTGATTTCCACGTACCTAAAATGTCGAATCATATTGACACTTGTCATTGTCTGATTGCGCCACGTGTCCTTGCTGATGTAGTATGCCACTTGTCTTTTTTGACATGGTATACCACATTCACCTCCTAGATCTGATGGCCCAGACTAGTCCTTGATCCAATGACTCAGATCATATCACGATTTCACATTTCGTGACTTTGGAAAACAGCTTCCTCCATGCTTTAGATTCCTGAAATCGTGAAACTCCTCATCTATTGCCACATGTCCTCCTCGATGATGGATGGTCCCCCTTCTTTTTGGACTTTGTAAGCCTACTTCACCTTGCACTTAAAGGTTGTGCACGTTCTTCTGGATCCAACGATGGTTGATCCTCACGCTCAGATCTGATGCTTGAGATCTGTTATCATTTTCTAAGTGTTCCATGGTCTCGACCTTTGCTCCTCCTGTGAGTCCTTCTATTGGACCTCGGTTGCGCTATTGGAAAGTGCAAAGTGCTATCTCTTCTAATATTTGTTGTTCCTGCATCTTTTTCACTCCTTGCATGTTTTCCATCAATGCACACTCATGCTATTCCTTTTGATCTTCTCGAGCTTTCTCTTCTGTGTCTTCGTTGTTGTTCTTGCCATGCACACTCTACCTGTAACCTTATCAACATCACTCTTCTAACATCGTTGTTGTTATTTCCATCGATGTTGCATCATCGTTGTTGTTATTTCCATCAATAACAAGCATACTCTGCCTTCTATCTATAAAAATTCCAACAATATCCCTCTTTCGCATTGATGGAAACTCTAAATGGATGCACTGTCCTACTTAGATCTCCATCTGTAGCATCTAGACCACTCATTTTCTCCCCCTTTGACATCAATTTCAAAGAAAACATGCTCCCCCTGAGTTGTTGCGGTACTTTTCATAGGTATCATATATGCAACCAACACATACTTCCCCTGACAGAATGGACTCTCTTAAGCTGATAGTGGGGTCACGCCCAACTTCTGGTGTAGATACTCAAACTGAGCTTGTGCAAGCGGTTTAGTGAAGATATCAACAATATGATCTTTGGATGGAATATAATGCATGGAAACCACATATTTGGTTACATGTTCCCTCAAGAAGTGATACTTGATGGGTATATGCTTGGTCTTGGAGTGAAAGACAGGATTCTTTGACACACTAATTGCACCGGTATTATTACAATGGATTGGAATCGATGCAATATAATTTACCTCCAAGTTTGCAAGTGTCTGAATCATCCACAATACTTGGGTATAGCAGGTGGCAGGTGCAATGTATTCAAATTCTGTAGTTGATAAGAAAATGGAACCTTTCTTATTGCTCAAACATGATACAAGGGAATCTCCTAAGAAGAATGCACCTCCACTTATTTTTTTCCTTTCATCCACGCAGTTAGTCCAATCATCATCTGAATAAACTGATAGTTGAAAATTATGATTCTTAGGATACCATAGGACGTAGTCCATTGTTCCTTTCAAGTATTTGAATATTCTTTTGACAACTAACAATTTACTCTGTTTAGGTGCAACCTGATACCTTCCTACCATTCCAACGACATGCATTATGTCTGGACGGAATGTTGTGATATACAATAGGTTGCCTATCATAGACCTATATGAACTCTGATCAACATCAGGTGAAACATCATCCTTGCTTAACTTACATCCAGTGACCATAGGTGTTCCCATAGGTTTAGAATCTTCCATTTGAAACCTTTTCAACATTTCTCTTAGATATTTTTCTTGAGAAAGAAATATCCCTTCAGACCTCTGAGTGATTTGTAGGCCAAGAAAAAATGACAATTCCCCTATCATAGACATTTCAAATTCAGACTGCATGGCAGAAGCAAACCAATTTACCAATGAAGCATTATTACTACCAAAGATGATGTCATATACATAGACCAACACAATGAGTAGATCATTACCCTCTTGTTTGATATATAGATTATCGTCAAATGTTTCTCTCTTGAATCCTTTGTCTTGTAGATACGTATCTAGTCTGTGATACCAAGCATGAGGAGCTTATTTCAACCCATATAAGGCTTTCTTCATCTTCCAGACAAAGTTAGGGTTATCTGACAGTTGGAATAGCTCTGGTTGCTTCATATAGACTTATTCTTTTATATCTCCATTTAGAAAATCTGACTTGACATCCATTTGATAGACTTTAAACTGTTTATGACAATCATAGGCAAGAAACATTCTAATAGCTTCTAATGTTGCTATAGGCGCAAATGTTTCATCAAAATGTAGTCCTTCTATTTGAGCATATCCTTTATAGACCAATCGGGATTTACTCCTGACAATTTTTCCTTGTTCATTCATTTTATTTTTAAACACCCATTGGATCCAATTACATTCGTATATGTCGGTATAGGAACGAGCTCCCAAGTATTGTTTTTCTCAATCTGATCCAGTTCCTTGTTCATTGATTTTAACCAATTTACATCTTCACTAGCTTCATTGAAGTTTTTAGGTTCCACCATGGATATGAAGGCTATATGTGATTGCTCAATGTTTTTTATTATCCTTCTCCTCGTTTGTACACCTTTGTCTTTCTCACCAATTATCTTACTTCCAGGATGATTCTTTTGAGTAATTCTGGAGGAAGAATTTGATGATGTCTGCTAATTTGTGTCCGCCTGATTATTTGCATGTTCATCTGACTCAGAGCCTTCTTGTTCTAATTCTTGGACCTGTTCAGCTTCAACTTCACCTATATCCTCGGTCGTTGATTCAGTATTGTTCACCTTTCTTACTGGGACTCCTTCATCAACTTATGTCAATACAATCGACCAATTTATGAAGCCTCTTATTATAGAATTTGTATCCTTTTTTGTTTGTAGCATACCCTAAGAAGATGCCTTCATCATCCCTTTTGTCATACTTTCCAAGGTTCTCACTATTATTTTTTATGTAGCACTTACTCCCAAAGACTTTGAAGTGTTTGATTGAAGCAAGTCTTCCATACCATAGTTCATAAGATGTCTTGTCACTGTGTGGTCTGAGGTGGGATTTGTTAAGAACATGGATTGTTGTGTGTATTGCTTCTACCCAGTAGGTTTGACCAATGTTCTTCTCATTCATCATTGACTTGGCCATTTGTTGCATGGTTCTGTTTTGCCTCTCAACTACTCCATTTTGTTGTAGAGTTCTTGGGATTGTGTATTCTCTCTTGATCCCATGTTTATCACAAAATTCCTTGAAATCACTTGACATAAATTCTCCTCCTTTGTCTGATCTTACTACCTTTAACCTCTTTCCTGTTTGATTCTCAATTAAAGCCTTAAATATTTTAAATTTCTCAAATGCTTCAGCTTTTTCTTTGAGAAAAGCAACTCAAGTCTAGAGTAATCGTCAATGATCAGCATAAAATATCTTTCCTTCCCTGTGCCTTCCTATCTTGATAGTCCACATAAATCCATATGAACTAATTGGAGTGGTTTCTCTATTGAAGTAGAGCTCTTAGATTTAAACTGTGTCTTGGTTAGCGTTCCTACCTGGTAGGGTTTACACACAAAATCTTGTGGCTTTGATATTCTTGGAAGATCTTGTACTGCCTCAAGATTTTTGAGCTTGATTAAGTGGTCAAAGTTTAGATGTCCAAGTCTCCTATGCCATAACCATATTTCATCATGTTAGCTTAGATGGCACTCTTCTCTATCTTCTTTCAGCACATATACATTATTATCTTTCCTTATGCCTTTAACCACAACTTGTCCTGAGTTTACAGACTTTATCTTGCAATCCTTGGAAGTGAACACCACTTCACATCCTTTATCACACATTTGACTTACACTGAGAAAATTATGTTTCAGCCCATCTACAAGAAGAACATCCTGAGCTTTTCCTTTCCATTACTTAAACTCACCATCCCTTTGCCCCTGATTTTACTTGGAGCATCATTTCCAAAGGTTACGTTTCCGGATTTGCTTTCACTTAGACATAGAAACTTACCTTTGTCTCCCGTCATATGTTTGGAGCATCCACTGTAAATATACCAGGGGTTCTTTTGTCTTTGAGTTGACAGCACTATTCCACACTTGTCATTTTTTTTCATCTTCCAAACGTTGACATTTTCAGCAGAAGGGTTCAAATCTGGCTTGTAGTTCCTTAAGTGATAGTCTGCATCTTTATGTCCAAAATTATGGTAGGTGTAACATCCTAGTTCATTGAATAAAGGATCATAATGATTTTTATGCTTAACATGTGTCCTTTTTCCAGCCATCACATGATTTGGAGTCTGTGATTGTTTGTTACTTAGCTGTCTCATTATTTGTTGAGGTAGATATCTATTCCTTGAATGTTTTGATTTCTCATATCTAAATCTTAAAGAACAGTTTATAGCTTTGTGACCAAAGTTAGAATAGAAAAAACAATATCCATAGAAAAATCTTGTGCACCTGGAAAATGGTTGTCTTCTTTGAGAAGATCGATTTCTTCCACGTTGATGATTTATTTGTTCTATAGTTTTATTTCTGGTACTTTTTCTTTCACTCTTCCTTGGCGGCTAATTATCTTCCTCTGTTTCTCCATATTTGTTGTTGTCAATGAATGTAGATTTGACAAACTTGATGGGATCTTTGTTGCTTGGCTAACTACAACTTGATCCTTCTTCATAACCCAAACCAGTTTTCAAATTTGGATTCCTTTGCTGATTCAGAATGGTGGTTAATACTTCTGAGGCTTTAATGTTTGGAATATTTTGGAGATACAATGCTTTGAACTTCTCCATCTCTTTTCTGGTCTTTACTAGCTTTTCTTCCAAGGCTTCACATCTTGCCTTCTTCTATGATAATTGTTGTTTCCAAAATGTCCTCTATTTTCTTTGCCTCTTCTAACTCCACCTTTAGCATGGAAAAGTCTTCATCATTATTTTCAAACTGCATCAACAACTGTTTTTGTTTTCTTTTCTCGAGTCTGAGTGTGTCAATTTATTCTAAGGCATCGATTAGTTCACCTTCCATATCAACCACAGCTTCTTCATCATTAGCATCACTTCCTATGATTTTATTATCATAATATTCTTTGGAAATAAGCATGAAGTCATTTACCTTATATTCACAAGAAGAGTCACTATCTATGTCTTTTGAAGAGTCATCATTGTTTACACATAAACTTTTATTTTTATCAAATCTTTTGGATTTGTACTTCTTTTCACCTTCAGAATTCTGATCCTACTTCTTGTGTGGACACTTAGATCCAAAGTGACCTATCTTTACACAGTTAAAACACTTGAAGGGAAACTTTCCTTGATACTTTCCCGATCCTTTGTTTAGTCTTCTCACAAATTTTCTTCAATTTCATCAAGCTCGGAATCCTCATCCTTATATACTTTAAATGATGCTTCTCTAGAGATGGGTTTATCTTTACCTATCCTCATTTCATATGCAGTCAACATTCCTAGAAGTTGATTAAAAGACAAAGATTTTAGATCATTAAGTTCTTCTATATCAAAGACCTTCAGGTTGAACCTATCTGGTAGAGATCTCAAAATTTTATGAACTAAAGAGGGTTCCTCAAATTTTTCACCAAGTGATTTCATTGCATTTACCATTTCTTCAACACTCAGAAAGTACTTCCCAACAATTTCATCCTCTTTCATCTTTAGTTGTTCAAACTATACTCTGTAGGTTTGAAGCTTGGCGTCCTTTACCTTCTCATTACCTTCATAACTTCTAATGAGTTTGTCCCACATTTCTTTGGCAATTTCTAAGTGCATAACTTTTACAAATTATTCTTCTGCAATCCCACTCAAAATAGCATTCATAGCCTTAGCGTTGAAGATGAACTCTATCTTGTCATCCTTATTAGCTAGTACAACTGGGTTTAAATAACCAATCTCTACCACATCCCAGACATCTGCACCTAAATCCATTATGTAAGTTCTCATCCTAACTTTCCAGAAGGCAAAGTTTGTTCCATTGAACAGGGGGGCCTTATTGGTTGAAGTTCCTTCATGGATTGACATGTTTAATCTTACTAATCTACCTTTAGATAAAAGGAACCAGATCTGATACCAATTGTTGGACAACTGACAAGGGGGGTGAATCAGTTTTCACCATGCTTAAACAATTATGTTTATTTTAAACTCTTTACAGAGCACTCAATGGCAATCACAATAATGTAGGGAGGTAAGAAATAGAACATTCAACATCAGTCACACAGATGAAATATACAAAGACATATATTTCCTGAGGAAAGCCACAAAGGTTAAAAACCTCTTCTTCTTGATATGATAAGTAATCTTTACATTCTGTACATTGTCATACTTATGAGCTCCAACTCATTGTGAGGATACCACCTCTATTTTTCAAGCTGCAACTTGTTGAGAGAACCAAATATCTAGTTTCTCTAGCACCCACTTGAAGGAAGCACCAACTCCTTGAGTGTTCCAGCACCAACTGGATGGAAACACCAACTTCTAGTCACACATCCACGTGTCCTTCTTGGATCGATGGTCCAAATTTTACCTTCGAGACTCGAGACTTCGTTCTTTGTTGTGATAGATCAACGGTCTAGAACCCTTTGTGATCCAATGGCCCATAACTTTTCACGACTTTGCATTTTGGAGATTCTGCAGCGAGTTGCCTCCAAACTCCCAATAGGAGAAACTCGAAAATGGATTCATATCAGATCAATGGTCGAGATTTCTCGGTGATCCAATGGCTATCCTCCACTCTGGGACTTCAGCCTTCGGGACTTTGGGGGAGTGTTGAGGGTAAAACTCCCAAAGAAAAACTCACGAAGTGACGTAACTCTTGTGTCACTCGATGATGTTTCATGAGCCGAGTAGCTGCCACGTGTCACTCAGATTGGTGATTTCCACGTACCTGAAATGTCGAATCAACTTGACACTTGTCATTGTCTGATTGCACCATGTGTCCTTGCTGACATAGTTTGACACCTGTCCTTTATAACGTGGTCTACCACATTCACCTTCTGGATCTGATGGCCCATATTAGTCCTTGATCCAATGACTCAGATCATATCATGATTTCACATTTTGTGACTTCGGAAAACAACTTCCTCTGTGCTCCAGATTCCCAAAATCGTGAAACTCGTCATCTGTTGCCACATGTCTTCCTCATTGATGGATGGTCTCCTTGCTTTCGAGACACTATAAGCCCACTTCACCTTGCACTTAAAGTTCATGCACGTTCTTCTGGATCCAACGATGGCTGGTCCTTGTGCTCAGATCTGACACCTGAGATCTGTTCTCTTTGACTTATAAGATTTTCTAAGTATTCCATGGTATCGACCTTTGCTCCTCCTGTGAGTCCTTCTCTTGGACCTCGGCTGCACTATTGGAAATCACAAAGCGCTATATATTCTAATCTTTGTTTTTCCTGCATCATGTTCACTCCTTTCTTGTTTTCCATCGATGAACACTCATGTTATTCCTCCTGAGATTCTCGAGCTTTCTCTTCTGTGTCTTCGTTGTTGTTCTTTCTATGCACACTCTGCTTGTAACCCTGTCAACATCTCTCTGCTAACATTATTGTTGTTCTTGCCATCGATGTTGCATCATTGTTTTTATTCTTTACATCAATGACAAGCATACTCTACCTTCTATCTGTAAACATGCCAACACTGGAAGGCCCACCTTTTGGTGGAATACTCAAAAAAAAAGGTTTTCATGCAAATTGATGGATGGACAGGTACAAGATGACAACTTCGGAATTTTGGACGACATCATATACCACAAGGGCCGAATATTCTTGGTCCCCGAGTCAACCTTTAAAACCAAAGTGATACAAGCATGCCATGATTCACTAGTAGCAGGACATGAGGGGTTCATCAAGACATATAGGCAAGTAAGGGAAAGACTCGCTTGGAAGGGCTTGAAGGAAGATGTGATGTGCCACATCAAGGAATGCACCACTTGTCAGGTAAACAAGGATAAACACTCATCTAGCATGATTACTGCAACCACTTCTCATTCCTGAGCACAAATGGAAAAACATATCTATGGATTTCCCAAGGCCCAGGGAAAGGATTTCATTTTTTTGGTGGTGGATAGGTTAACCAAGTTTTCACATTTTTTCGCCATTGCCACAGACTACAGTGAAACACAGGTTGCAGATTTGTTCTTCAGGGAGGTTTTCAAATTTCATGGTTTACCCAAAACCATTATGAGTGACAGGGACAAAAGGTTTATGAGCACCTTTTGGCAAGATCTATTCAGGTTAGTGGGTACGGCCTTAACCCCTAGTACTTGTTATCATCCCCAAACCGATGGCCAGATGAAGATACTCAACAAGTGGGTTGAATGCCACCTTTGGAATTATGTGTCAGGGAAAAAAAAGGCATGGGTTAAGTGGCTTCATTTGGGGAAATATTGCTACAATGCCACCCATCTTATGTCTATTGGTATGCCACCATTCAGAGCCTTATACATTTATGATCCCCTCTCCTTTGTGGAGATTGTCTTTGGTGAAAGTAGGGATCCCATGGTTCAGGATTGGATTTAGAAGAGTCAGGACATACTCAAAGAACTTAAGGACCACCTAGAAAGGGCACATAATCAACAAAAGGTACAGGTAGAAAAGCACAGGGTGGAGTGCACATTTGAGGTTGGTGATTTGGTTCACTTGAGGATTCAACCATATAGACAAGCATCCATTAAGAGGAGTGGTGCAGAAAATATCCAACCTCACTTCTTTGGAACGTATAGGGTTAGCAGAAAGGTAGGGGTCGTTGCATATGAGCTTGATATACCACTTGGAAGAAAAATCCACAATTTTTTCCATGTGTCATGCTTGGAAGGAGCCATAGATAAACACATCATTTCTATTGAGGAATTTCCATCCTTGCATGAATAAGGACAGTTGATATTGGTTCCAGAAGAAATATTAGAAATCCAAGAGAAGAGGTTAAGAAAGAGGATCATCAAGAAATATTTGGTCAAGTGGAATAATTTACCCATATAGGATGCTACTTGGGAAGATGAACAAGTGTTACAGGAGACAGGTCCATAATTGCTTGTGCACAAGCAATTTCTAGCAAGGGAGACTGTAATGTCCCCCACCTCTTGATGAAGATTTTTGGAGAGACTCTGTAGTCTAGTTGTCCCCACTAGACAATAGTCTCATGTATCATGGGGACAAAGTCAACCCAAAGCCATTACCTAAGCACAACACTTGTATTATTAAGTTGACTTTGGGAAGAAAAGGTAACTGAATGAAAGAAAAGAGCATGTGTGGAAATTCTAGGAGTTAACCCTAAGGGTTAACTAACTCAACAGAGAATTAGATCTGGAGTATAAAATAAAAGAAGGGTGCACCTCTCACTCATTCTAGATTATTATTACATTTTTTGTTTGGTCTCTTGAGCACAAAATATTTTTGAGGGTTTTGAGACTACAAACCCTAGAGATCAACTCAGTGGTGAAAGATCCCACCTCTCTTGATCCAAGTTTGGTCTCGGGGATGCAATACTCATCCCACACCATTCTACAACAGCTATAGGTACCATCAAGCATTCATGGAAGGAACAGTGTGCAACCTAGGGGGTTTCCAGCAAGGAGGGTGCACCATTGAAGGAAGAAATGTTTGATCCACGAGATAGAGGAGGCTTTTGTACTTTTGGACATATGGGTTTTCTCTGTAGGGCCTCAACTATCATTCTTAGTGTTATCCCCTAGCCTAGGGATAACTAAGGAGATTATGTATCGAGGCCCACAGGTCCTAGACATGGAGTAACGAGAGCCATATTGACTTGAGCATGGCCCTGGAGGGCCAATCCTTCTTCTTCAGAGCCTCCATCCTGTCATCATCAACAATATCCATCCCATCGGCCTGGTCCTTCAACAACAATGGGTCTTTCTCCATGAGATAACGAGTCTGGGTATCATGGTATGTGTCACTCTGATTCTCAAAACATTTGAATATGTGCATTTAATTAATTTGTCTTCATGATGTGTGCTTGGACTTTATGCCTTTCCAATTTCCCATACATGTGGGGGGGTGATAGAATGCCCTAGCAAGTTGGTTCCCTTAGGAGTGAGTTTCCACCAAGTGGGTTCATGAAAATCCATCGTCCATTCCCATCATACTTATCACTTTCCATCATCTTCCCTCTCATCCATCCCCTACATTGGTTTAGACACTGGGTTTTCCAAGCTAGCAAAGGGTTGTACCTTACCTTGTGGGAATAAGGGTCCAAAGGCCCAGAGGGTAAAAGTAGCTGGAAAAAGATAAACGCCAAAAGAACAAAACCTTTAGATGCTTTGCCCAGGGATCCTCGAGAAAACAATAAAAATATTCTCAACAAGAAATGGAGGGACCCATAAAATAAATAAACTCAAGACCTAGTTGGAGGATAGGGGGTCTTATGACGAGCCAACCTATTAGGTCCATGGGCATGTAGCGGTATGAAACTACCATTCAACTAGTCACCATGCCAGGGTAGTGGCTCTTGGTGGCATAACTAAGAGAAAGGGGGTCTCATCACAAGCCAACCTTCTCATCTCCATGAAATGACTATGGGTAACACTATCACCACTGGTCACCATGTGAGGGCAGTGTCCCCTAACTATTCTCTTGAAAGAAAAATCAATAAGATAAAAAGGTAAAAGACATTGAATGGGATTGGAAACATTTGCATCCATGACAAGGTGCAGCTCACCCTCTTTAGAGGCACCCACAGGTAAGACATACATTTCCTTATCATCACTGCACCCATTGCTCAAACATAACCATAACACCTCGTCCACTTACATGAACTGGATTGATATTCACCTAGAAACATCCCACATCCAATGAGAATTAGCCCAATATGACCTCCTAAAACCCTATCCAAACCTAGCTTGTAGAATAGCATAATGCCTTTGAGAACTTGTTTGGGAAAGGGGGGTTTTATGCACATCTTTAGATAACTTGATTATTAGACATGATTGACATTGCTATGATCCCTCTGACTTATGATCCCATGGAGGGTGTACTTGTTTCTTCTACAAGACCATGCTCAACGGATAGGTACACATGGGGAGATGATTAGTTCAGACCTCCATAGGGATGAAATCCCAAGAAATGGATGTTGAGACCCTAGCAAGGACCAAACATATCCCAGAGGCTTGCACTAGAGAGAGAGGAGGACGTTCCAGTAGATACATCCTGGAAGGACTGGACCCAGGGGGTTATTTCTCTCCCACATGATATCCCCCCCTGAAGACCATAAACATCATCATTCAGAGCCTTGATGTCACCTAGTTGAGGTGTATAGCTTGAGGACGGTTTGGGTTGGCACATGTGGCATCTCCTGAGGGGTTTTGATCCACAACATTTCACTTGGAGGGATAGTGTTCCAACAGAGAGGCTAACGTAACCCTAGGAGGGGCATGACATCACCCTAAAAATATCAAATTAGGGTTTTATTTGTCAAATTTATGTAAAAATGAATTTTCTCATGTAAACTGGCCATGTCGGCCTTTTTGACCTAATTTTGTAATTAAAGGTCATTTTCACTGTATAAATAGGGGATTTTCCCCTTGTATTTTTTCATCATTCATTGACTCACAAGTGAGGTCTGAAATTTGCACCATGCTTAAGGGTTATTGGCTGAAATTTTAGGCCCACTTCTTGGAGGAGGCTAAATTTGATGTTTTTTGGCATTTTCTTGGTGGAAGGTCTTCAACTAGGCTTATTACTAGATTATTCTTGGTGTATGTAAGTGAATTTATGCAATCCTTCTTTTCTTTAAATGATTATGGTACATTTACTTTTCATTTTTTCCAAGATTATGAAGCTGCTAGTTTAAAACCCTAGGAGAAAAAGCACATGTTATTGTCCTTATCTTAACAACTTTTCACCTACTAGATTGTGCTAGAAACCCTACCTTTGAAGCATTGTACTAGAGCCCTACCATTTCAACACTCTAGTATCATTTTCTTCATCAAGCCATTGGTTTTTTTCAAACTTGAGCTAAAGAAGAAGGAAAATCGCTAGGGCCTAGGTTTACCTACTTCCTAGTAGTCATTTTTCTTCTAAGGCTTGTTGATTGAGGCCTTGGGTTACCAACACCTCAATCATCATCCTTATTTTCCCTTATCTCTTACATTATCATTTGTTTCCTTCAAGTTTGTTTCTACAAAGTGACTCCATTACCCCTAAAAGGAACAGATTTAGACCTTGAATTTGATTGATTGATGAAACCAACCCTTAAATCTTTTACCTCAAGCAACCTACTAACCTTTCCTAACCCTAGATTAGACTAATTCATTAACCTTCTTGTTTATGTTACATAAGTAATCTACAACCAATTATTACAGCAGTAAAAGCACTTAAAAGCAATTGCAAAAGATGATTTTTGCATTGCCTAATTAGCTTATGACAAGTGTTAGTACATTGATATTGTTGGGTTATTATTTTTGGTCATTGTGAAGCTCTTTTAAGGTATTTATTGTGAAGCTATCATCTTGTATACATTTCTGTTATAAAATTATGTTTGCTTCGTCTTGCATCAACTTATTGCTTTTATTGACAAGTCCAAGGTTTTATGAAGCACTAATATCAAATTTTACTTGCAAAAGATATTGTTTTCTTGTTGCTTTGTTCTGGGCAGGTACATCTAAGCATAGCATTGTTGCATTGATTAAAACTTTGGGACTTTTTGATCGGTGTGACTTGTGAGAGGGTATATATTTTATTGACACTTTAACCTTTGCCTTCTCAAACCCCCAGGTCACCAGGGACGTCTCCCCTAGGCTATCATCCCTAAATAGAAATAGGTATCTTATTAAGGTGGCAATGATAGGATAACCTCCTATTACACAAATTTTCCTTCCCTTAGCCTTTCCCTTAGGGACAAGTACAAATTGCATAATAACATTTTGGTGTCGTTGTCAAGGAGAACTAAGTCAATTCTCCTTAAGGAAGACAATTTTTGGTAAGCCTTTCCTCAAAATCATTTACTTTTCAAAGCTTACCGGGTGACTCCATTGAGGGTGATCCCCTCATCCCTTTGATAGTTTCAAGAAAACTATTGGGAACTCCAAAAACCTTAGGGAGGTACACCAACCCTCCCAAGTCCTTTAGAAGAAAACCTCCCAAAAACTCTCTTGTAGTAAAATCATTGTCTGGAGGCAATATTCCCTTGAACTCCATGTCTAGCACGAGAAATCAAACTATTAATCCAAACCAAGCCAATAACCAGAAGCAATGGTCATCCAAGATTTTCAAACCGCTCGACATGACAGCTATACCAGGCTACCCTAGAAAAATTCCCCCTAAGTATGAAAAGTGGTTGCCTAAATTCACTGGAAATGATGTGGTCAGTGCCGAGGATCACATGAGAAATTTTTGGGCCTTCTTCCAGCTTTATCCCATCAGTGATGATGTTGAATATCTAGCTATGAAATTTTTCTCTACTACCCTCCATGATGGCGCTAGATGCTGGTACAATGGGCTCCCTTATGCTAGAATTAAAACCATGGATAGGTTGGAGGAAGTATTCCTCAAACTATGGAGTGTCAAGGAATACCCCAACATGATACTAATAAGGCTGAATAACCTTGTGAAACAAGAGAATGAAACCGCTAGACAATTCCATGACAAGTTTGAGAATTTGATGTAAAAAATACCAGTAAGCCATCATTCGTCTGATAGTTTCCTTATTTTACTTTATACCAAAGCCTTTACAGGAAAGTTGTGATATCTCCTCAAAGTTAAAAACCCTCAGAAAATCCATGAATCCCAAGAGCTGGCTACAAGGATTGAAGACAACATTTCATCATCTAGAGTCAAGCCTTTCTTAGCCCCAAGGGTCAGAATGGACACTAAACCTAGGATAGTCCACAATGATGAACCTACCTCAAACATCAGCGCTAGCTTGGAGAATTTACAACTAACTATAGATGGCATGGTAAAAACCCAAGAGCCAATGATGAATAGGATTTTCAACCTATAAAGGACTCGGCAATAAGCCCATATGGTTCCTTACAAAGGGTGGTTCCAAAAAGGGAACCAAGTTTTTAGACCAAAGAATGATCAAGACGTTCCCAATACTTTAGCCCCTACAAATATAGTGGACGAAAACCCTTGGTTCCTGCAATGTAGTGAGTCACATTGGGAGCATGAGTGTCCTTTCAACAATGGCAATCATGACCAAGTGAACATAGTTGACCATGCCATTGAAAATCCTCAATATTGCCTTAATATTACGCTTGAGGAACATCAAGAAGGCATAAAGGAAGTAGTCAGGAAGGCTAGGATGGAGGTGATCAAATAACCTTGACCAAGAATCAAGAGAAAAGTTGAAGAAACAAGAATTCCAAGTGTATATGAGACAAAAGAGAATGAACCAACCTCTCTCCACTGGTCATGTGGTATCACAAACAAGACCTCCACCCATGAACATACTCCTTCCTAAGAATCCTCCCAAGAGTGACAAATTGGACTTGAATTTTGACATTGAAGGGGCATTAGAAAAAATGCATGTGACCATTCCCTTGAGAGAAGTCATCAAGGTCCCATCTGTCAAAGAAAGGTTTGAAAAATTTTTCAAAGGCTCAGATGGACCAATGGACCCTCCTATTATGTTACAAGACAATCACTTTAGGATTAAGTATGATGGACATCCACCTTTCTTCATGACATTATTGATCAATAACAAATTCCTTAACAACTATATGCTTGATTCAGGGGCAGGTGCTAACATGATATCTTTGAAGGTTATGAAAAAATTGGGCCTAAAGGTCACACGACCTTATAGGATTGTATGTGGCTTTGAGTGAAGAGCCATACCCACTCATGGGGTAGTTGAGAATGTTGAAGTATGCCTTGGAAGATACCCTGAGAGAGTGATCCACATGGATATTGTAGTGGTGGATGTCTCAGATGTGTGGGGAATGTTATTTTCCATGAAGTTTGTTGCGATGTTGGGAGGCAGCCTAGATATGGATCTCACATATATTAATGTGCCTATGAATAATGAAACAATAAGTCGCCTCCCAAATGTGCCAATGACCAAAATCCATGTGCAATAAATTGGTGATGACATTGGAATAGAAAAACACATGAGCCAGTCAAAGAGAGTCCTCCTACATTTTCCCTTGATGACATGCCTTTTGCTACAGAAGAATACTTTGATCAGATACAATGGTTGAATAAGGAGGAGTATCAACAACTCTTGAACAAATATAAAGACAAAGAAGTTGGGGTTGTCAAGTTAATGAATAAAGGAGAAGTTGGCATACTGATCTGACCATCCCAGTAAGAAGTTTTCACAGCGGAAGCCCACCCTCCTCCCTCAAGACAATACACCAGGGTTATACAAGAGACAACCAAATTCAAGACCAAGGATTACAAAGAGTGAGATACAATATGGATGTGGGATACAAAGAAGGGAGAACCTACTAATGTCAAGGGAAGTGCACAATTTTGGCTTGGACCCTTCGGAGTTGGAAGAAAGTCAAATAATGATGCCTACTATTTATCTACATTGGAAGGAAGAAGGCACCCATTACCAATTGGTGGACACCTCCTCAAACCCCATCAGGGGGAAGAGACTTGACTTCACAGGTAAGTATAGGTAAGTAGGCAGGCATTTGCATTCATTGTATATACCATCTTCATTTCATGCTAGAGTAGTTGTATTTCCATTTGTTTATATGCTTGCTTACCTTCATTTTCTTGTACCATATATGAGCTAGGGGTGATATCACCACCCAAAATAATTACTAATGATTTTTGTTGAGATCTAGCAGGTCACAGGTGATACCAGAGATGATGAGGTTCTCATGCGCTCTAAATCCATCATTCATTCCCACCATACTTATCACTTTCCATCATCTTCCCTCTCATCCATCCCCTACATTGGTTTGGGAACTAGGTTTTCCAAGATAGCAAAGGGTTGTACCTTACCTTATGGGAAAAAGGGGCTAAAGGCCCAAAGGGTAAAAGTAGATGAAAAAATATAAAATCCAAAAGAACAAAACCTTCAAATGCTTCACCCAGGGATCCCCGAGAAAGCAGTAAAAATCTTCTCCACAAGAAATGGAGGGACCCATAAAATAAATAAACTCAAGACCTAGTTGGAGGATAAGGGGTATCATCAGGAGCCAACCTATTAGGTCCATGGGAATGTAGCAGTATGACACTACCATTCAGATGGTCACCACGCCAGGGTAGTGGCTCTTGGTGGCATATCCAAGAGAAAGTAGGTCTCATGACGAGCTATCCTTCTCATCTCCATGAAATGCTTGTGGGTAACACTGTCACCACTAGTCACCACGTGAAGGCAGTGTCCCCCAACTATTCTCCTGAAAGAAAAAATAATAAGATAAAAAGGTAAAAGGCATTGAATGGGATTGGAAACATGTTCATCCATCACAAGGTGCATTTCACCCTCTTCAGAGGCACCCACAGGTAATCCATCTATTTCCCTGTCATAACTACACCCATTGCTCAAACATCCCCATACCACCTCATCCACTTACATGAATTTGATTAGTCTTCACTTGGAAACATCCCACATACAATGAGAATTATCCCAATAGGACCTTCTGAAACCCTCTCCAAACATGGCTTATAGAATAACATAATGTCTTTGAGCACTTGTCTGGGAAAGGGGGGCTTTATGCACATGTTTAGATAACTTGATTATTAGATGTGATTGAAATTGTTATGATCCCTGTGAATTATGAGCCCATGGAGGGAGTACTTGTTGTTGTTGAAGGACCATGCCCGACAGACATGTACACATGGGGAGATGATTAGTTCAGACCTCCATAGGGTTGAAATCCCACCAGATGGATGTTGAGACCCCAAAAAGGGGCAGACATATACTAAAGGCTTGCACCAGAGAGAGAGGAGGGTGTTCTAGCAGAGACATCCTGGCAGGCCTGGACCCAGGGGGTCTTTCCCTCCCACATGATATTGGCCCCTAAAGGCCCTAGACGTCATCATTCAGAGCCTTGACGTCACCTAGTTGAGGTGTCAAGCTTGAGGACGTTTTGGGTTTGCATGTGTGGGAGCTCCTAAGGTGTTTTGAGCCCCAATGTTTCACTTGGAGGGCTAGTGTTCCAGCAGAGAGGCTAACGTCACCCTAGGAGGGGCATGGTGTCACCCTAAAAATATCAAATTAGGGTTTTATTTGTCAAATTTAGGTAAAAATGATTTTTCTCATGTAAACTGGACATGTCGGCCTTTTGACCTAATTTTGTAATTAAAGGTCATTTTGACTATATAAATAGGGGATTTTCCCCTTGTATTTTTTCATCATTCATTGACTCACAAGTGAGGTCTGAAATGTGCGCACTGCTTAAGGGTTATTGGCTGTAATTTTAGGTGCACTTCTTGGAGGAGGCTAAATTTGGTGTTTTTTGGCATTTTCTTGGTGGAAGGTCTTCAACTAGGCTTATTGATAGATTATTCTTGGTGGATGTAAGTGAATTTTTGCAATCCTGCTTTTCTTTAAATGGTTGGGGTTCATTTACTTTGCATTTTTCCCAAGATTATGAAATTGCTAATTTAAAACCCTAGGAGAAGAAGCACATGTTATTGTCCTTATCTTAACAACTTTTCACCTACAAGATTGTGCTAGAAACCCTACCTTTGAATCATTGTACCAGATCCCTTCCATTGTAGTACTCTAGTATCATTTTCTTCATCAAGTCATTGTTTGTTTCAAGCTTGAGCTAAAGAAGAGGAAAAACCGCTAGGGCCTAGGGTTACCTACTTCCTAGTAGTCGTTTTCCTTCTAAGGCTTGTTGATTGAGGCCTTGGGTTACCAACACCTCAATCATCATCCTTATTTTCCCTTAGCTCTTACATTATCATTTGTTTCCTTCAATGTTTTTGCTGCAAAGTGACTCCATTACCCCTAAAAGGCATTGATTTAGACCTTAAATTTGATTGATTGATGAAACCAACCCTTAAATATTTTACCTCGGGAAACCTACTAACCTTCCCTAACCCTAGATTAGACTAATTCACTAACCTTCTTGCTATTGTTACAAAAGTAAGCTACAACCAATTATTACAGTAGTAAAAACACTTAAAAGCAATTTCAAAAGTATATTTTTACATTGCCTAATTAGCCTCTGACAAGTGCTAGTACAATGTTATTGTTGGGTTATTATTTTTGGTCATTGTGAAGCTATTTTAAGGCATTTATTGTGAATATGACATCTTGTATACATTGATTTTATAAAATTTTATTTTCTTAATCTTGCATCAACTTATTTCTTTTATTGACAAGTCTAAGGTTTTATGAAGCACTAACATCAAATTGTACTTGTAAAAGATATTGTTTTCTTGTTGCTTTGTTCTAGACAGGTACATCTAAGCATATCATTGCTTCATTGATTAAAACTTTGGTACGTTCTGATTGGTGTGACTTATGAGAGGGGATATCTTTTATTGACACTTTAACCTTTGCCTTCTCAAACCCCCAGGTTACCGAGGACATCTCCCCTGGGCTATCATCCCTAAATAGAAGAGGCATCTTATTAAGGTGACAGTCATAAGATAACCTCATGTTACACAAAATTTCCTTCCCTTAGCCTTTCTCTTCGAGACAAGTACAAATTGCGTAATAACACCTAGCATATTTGGAGAGAGGTTTACTTGTCATCTGATTTATTGGAGCTTGGAAAGAGTTGGAGAGAAGGAGGGTACACTGTTGGAAGGACTTCATCAGTTTGGAGGAGCATATCTTCACTATTCAGCTAGAGACTTCACCAGGGGGTTTGTATTTCCCTAATCTACATTCCCAGCTAGTTTCATAGCATTTGAAGGCTCCTAGAAGTGAGGTCGAATTATGGGGTCTCTGCAGTCATCCAAGAGGGTGCAACTCAGTTTGGGGTTTCAGTTATAGGAGCATATCTATATCTTTCAGCCCGAGACTTCAGGAGGGGGTTTGTCTTGCTCTGATCTATTATTTCATCCAATTTTAGAGCATTTGGAGGCTTCTAACAACATGGTTGAAATATTTATTTTATTCAGCCATCCAAAAGGATGCAACTCATCTAGGGGGGTTTGGATCTGAACCTTGGAGGGAAAGAAATTAATCTTGTATCTTGCATCAACTTATTATATTCCCTTTGGAGGCTTATATCTTCAGTCTTGAGCATTTTTTAGCATCTCTTATTCCAGTTGGAGACTTTTATTAGTATTCTTCCAGATCTGCAGATCTGTTGTATTGGATTCTCTATATTATTTAAATAAAGGTGATATCTGAGTTATTTGGTTCCATATTGGTGTCTCTTGTTATATCTTTTCTTTCTTTATGATATATATTTAGATCCATTTCTACATGCTTTAATATCAAACACATAAACCCTAATGCACAAATTCATGAGAAAACCTGCAAACACACATCCAAACAATAGTAAACAATGAACAGTTAGTGTTTCCAGTGGAAAAATTGACTTGGGAACATTACATCTATTCTCTCTTCCAAGAAGTTATTTGATTATAAGTTTGTGTGTGGGAGGGTTGGTTTTGTCTTTTAAATACGGTCAGGATCTATTGTGACATAGACCCAAGGTCATAGGGTAAAAATATCGTAACACCAGCATAAGCATGCCATCACTTTCAAGTTTCCTCAAGAGGTTGGCCCTTTCTTGTTCAAGCTTATAACTTCTCTAGTTGTTACAGAAGAAATGCTACAACAACTAGATTTTAAAAAAGGAAGTGAATGGGTGTATGACCCACATGGTGGGATTGCAGCTAGAAGTCTCATGTACAAGAATCTACCAAATCCCATAGTGGAAAAAAATTCTAACTTGGATTCATGGGAAGATGTTAAGAAAATCATAGGGACAGAGGCCCAAAATAAAACTACCACTCAATCAATGGACCAATCCAATGTAATTCAGACTCCTCATAAATAAGAATTAGAAATAGGAAAGAGGACATTTTCATACATGCATTTTGAAATGGATATCGATGATTGTCTGAGTGATAAACTAAGCAAAAATATTAAAGGTGATGAAGAATTAGACTTAGAGGGGTTCTTATCTAAGTTTATAGGAGAAGGGAAGGGTATACTGTAAATCAAACAAGGATCAAGTGAAGTTAGTTCAACCTAAAAGGGACCTCCTGTCACTATTGAGCATTTCACTTCAACTCTATTGTCAACAAAGAAAGTTTCATAGACCTATACAACTGAAGGAACCTATGATAATAATCCCTCACTCTTTTCACAATTTTTGGATATAAAGAGAAAAATCTAAGGGGTAAAAAAGGATATGTATCCTTGGGATTGGGGAGAAAACACAAATCAAACAAAATTTATATCTGTCGTGGATTACCAACAAGGTATATTCATTTTCGATATACCAGATTCAAAGGTAATTAAGCCTCTTTTTCTTGCAGATTATAAAGCCACTCAAATGAGAGTAGAGCTTGGGGATATCCAACTTGTGGATATGATTGAATTTCACTAGAAAACAAGTGATATGTTGTATATAGGGGTCTTGCAATCCTCTTCCAGTGACAAGAAGATGAAAAATATGGTAATAAAAATAGGGAAGTAGTTGAAGTAGGAAAGTGTGGCCACTAAATCCAATAGAATTCAGATTAATGATTTGGAGAGGAAGATTATTTCCCTAGGATACTGTCTTAAAAAGTTGATTGTTGTAGGAGACCTAATCAAATAGAAGGATAATGAGATTAAGACCTTAAGAAAAATCTAAATTTTCTCGATGTACAACATGTTCATACCCCAGAGTTGTAGGCCAATCATGAGAAAAAGGAGAAGATTTACCAAAAATTATTGGAAAGTAGAAATATACATAGAATGCCTACAAGCTAAAATTGAAACCTTGAAAGACTAGCAAACTCAATGATTGCAGGTATCCAATTCAACTATAGTGAAAACTACTCCATTAGAACCAGTAGAGGGATTATCAAAAGTCATGGCTGATTTGAGTGTGAAGGAGATTGAGTTGGACACTATGACAAACCAACTCAAACAAAGAGATGCCAAGGTAGCAGAACCAGAAAATCAAGTGAAGAGTAGATAATTATGTTTGACACAAATCAATGTTGCTAAAGAGGAAGCTCACAAGGAAGAAAATAAAATGAAGGCAAGGGTGACATGGAGACCAACCATGAAAGGATATAAGCATATCATTTGGGACAATATAGCTATTTTTAAGAATTGGTCTTATTTTACCCTAGTGCAGGATGAGCTTGATATAATCATCGTAGTCTTCAAAGACATAAAAGGAACAATAAATGAGTTGGAGAATAAACTCGATTTGGAAGATAATATAATAAAGTTATTGAACAACATGACTAAAAAGGAGTTGAAGGATTTGCAATTCAATGACATAACTAACATTGTAATGGATGCTAATAGATTCATTACAAAAAGGATAAATAAGCAAAATGCAGAAACTAAGTTCCATGAGCTTATGAGGGAAATCTCTACTTTTAAGAAGACTTTTAGTGATGTCATCAAGCATGGATTACCATCGTTCTGGAATGAAAATGGGGATTTGTATCCAATGAAAAATTATCAAAAGATATTAGAATATAGGAGGAACAATGGCAACAAGTTTGAAAATCTTGATGGCACTTTAAAGGGGCAAGATGCAATAGAATTGTTGGTAGGACATTTTGAAATGTTTTACAATCTGAAAATGATTTTCAAGAAATCACCTCCCCCAGTTTATGAGAAATACAATAATTTGGATGAGGTAGTAAGAAACTTGAATGATCATAAGTATCAATAACATGTCAATTTGCTAAATTGCCATTGGGAAGACAAGACAAATTGAGTAGCACCCACCCAACTCCCTAAGGTAATATTTTACTGAGCAATTTTTCATGTACATTAATTTTTACCAAGGTAAAAAATTTCAATAATAAATAAGTAGTAATATGTTTCAAGAAGTTGTTTTGAGCACAATTGTATCTATAAAGGAGAAACAAGGCACATTATTGATGGGTCAACAATTTTGGAAATCAGAATGTAACTTGTTCTCAAGTTTTTCATATCAATAGAGCTCACAAAGGAAGAGACAGATAATGAGAAGAGGACAGAGGGCCTGTAGAGATTCATTCTCCATGGTAGTATCAGTCTATATTTTTGTATTTTACTCCATTGTATTCTCCATGTAAAGTCATACCTATTGTTTAGACATCATAGATCAGATTTTCTCATTAATATAAGCCTTATACATGAATTGACATCATATTCATTGTGAATGTATGGTTTTTTTCATGTGATTGGAATTGAATTCAAGATAAATGGCCAATTTCTTTCCTTTGTATGTTTGATATGACTGAATGAATGCAGAAATATTATCATATCATTGAATGTATTAAGCATGAAGTTGTCCTAAGTGTTTTATAAAGTTGTAACATAAATACCTTGTATGTTTTCTTGTATTGTTCTTCTAAATCCATACATCCATCCCCTTTAAATTACAAATGTTAGATACCTATGGAAATTGCAAGTGTGTTAAGACCTGGGCGTGCATTTTCATCATGCCTTGGCTTCATGCATTTTTAAGCATTTCTCCCTTTATGATTTTTTTTGCATTTACAAAGCAATTTTTAACCTTTATGCATAGTAGACGGTTTTTTGTTTCAAAATGCACAACTAAAGTATGGATATATGTAAAATGATAAAATTCAAACTCCACAAATTTCATCACTCAATTTGGAGGTCATATGATTCCTAGGCATGCATTTTATAGTAATCTAGTTTTACCCTCCATTTTACAAAAGGTCTAGAATTTGGGTTCCAGGTAGAAGTCACTTTCATTTGAAAATTCACTATAGATGATATATATAGAGTAAAAATGTCAATGAATTCACCACAAAACTTAGATCACTAAATTTGAATCTATATAGAAGCATGGGCATGCATTTCCATTAGGGAACTTTCTACTAATTTAGTCTCTCAATTTACAAGGTAGATTTTGCCTCTTTTACACATCAACCACTTTTATGTTTACAAACGCAAAACTAAATATGTAGTCAAGTGTAAAATTATCTAAGACACCCTCAGAAACTTGAATCACTCAAATTGCAAGTGTGTTAAGACCTAGGCATGCATTTTTCATCATTCCTCGGTTTCATTCATTTTTAAACTTTTTTTCCCTTTATGCATTTTTTTTGCATTTACAAGAGAGTTATGTATTTAGACAAATTATGCACATATGAATGGTGTTTGTAGGAACATGAATGAAAATGGATGTTTATCCATTGTATAAGATGGATGTTGACACCATAACTTCAACCAACCTCTATTTAATGATTCTTATTTTTTATCTTTAACATTCATTTTAATATCTCATGCTTCTCATATTATAAGGTAACATTTAAATGTGTCATACTTCTTATATTGTGGCAAGGTGATCGTGGGAAGGCACTAGCCTTGGAGTAGGTAAACGTCTAACAATATCCATATCAATTTAAAGTGAATTTCATTATTATTTTTCTAATTGAATTAACTTGTTTTTTTGTTGATATATGTAGTTGTCGACACCTTATGTACTTGACAATGTGGGAAAAGATGATGAAATGTTTGAATTGAACCCAATTGAAACAATTAAAAATACTGTGAGAAAAAAAAACCAATGAACTTAGTGAATTGTGTATGTGTGAACCAATGGAGGATAATAGAAAAAGATGCATATTTTTGATGGAGGAAATAAAATGATTTGTAGTAAGCACCATATTTCAAAAAGGTTATTTATCACATATGTTCATTTATGAATTTTGTTTTTATACTTTCATATGATCTGAATAAAAAATGATTTTTTTATAGGATTTTTTTAAAAAACTTCAGCATCTTGCTCCTAAGGATGTAGTTGGTAGAAGCGATGCTCAAACACCACAATGTCCTACCACGAGGCTCTTTGTCTCTTCGACTATGGATAACAACCCCATGACTGAGGCGAATGAGACTTCTAGGACCCATGATACACCCTCGGTGTAGTGCATTCCAGGCCAAGAACATGATGGCAGAGATGAGACAATTGGTTATTCTACAAATTGATTTCTTAGATCATCACATGTTACCAGCAAGGGAACACTGCCAATTACCTTTTTGGTGGATGATAACATTGTTCCGATCAGGATACAAAAAATCCCAGGCATTTATGAATGTCTTAATTATTTCGTATTATCTAATTGAAACATACATCTCTAAGATTCTTTTAAATTAATGATCATATTGTTCCATAGGAAAAAGCATGTTTTTTAAGCATATGAATGACAAGGACTTAGATATTTTTGGGCCCACCATATGCACACGGTGGAATTCTCATAATCCCATTTTGAAAAAGGATCTTATTGACCACTTGGTCGACCTGTTTGGTGATTCCTTCAACAAAATTGGAGTCACCTCATTGGCCAGTACATATTTGAAATATGTGAGGGATCAATGTAGGGTTCATTTGCAGACAAACCCTAGGTATGAGCATTCTCCAATGATTCTCAAGAGTGAGCGAAAGAATCTATTTGAGTATGAAAAGGAGAAGACAATGATTAAATTAGGAAAGATGCCACCTGGACCAGGAAGGTATATCATAATTTGAATTTAATATGATGAATTTTCATTAGTTCTATATAAAAATTGTCATATACAACTTATTAGAAACTTTTTGTAGGCTCCTAGACACATCAAAAGCAACCAAGGAAAGACTAGAAAAACATGGGTGACACAAACTTGGCCAAGGTGGTTACGTGAAACTAAAAGAACGAATTGTAAGTATCAAATAATTAAACCATATCATTCCTATCATCATCCAAATTTTATTTAATTGTATCCAATAAGCCAAATTTGATATCTTGTGCAATGTAGGGGCTCAATTCAAAACTATGACTATAGAAGAAGACCTTCGGCTTGGTTTCAAGTGTGTCTTTCAATTTGTGGTTGAACAATGACAAAGCACGAGGAAAACACAATATGCCCCTTTGAATGACATCGTAAGTAAAATCAATGAAATTTTATTGTTGATTTCCTGTCAAATCTATTCACGATTGATTTCACCCATAAATGAATGTGTCTTTTTGTTTTAAGCAAGAGAGAAACAACAATAATGAGGTTAGTAGTGGAAAACATCCCCATGACGATGTATTCAAGTCCGATGATGGTGGTGTGCAACCCGACCATTAGAAGTATGGATTAATATAATTATTAATATTTACTTGCAGATGGTGTACTTATAAATTTTCTTGTTTCTATGGCAGAGCATGTAGATTTGAATGCTTGGAGAGAGAAAGAACACATGGAAATTGAACCAATGGTCTATACTAGTCAACCCGGTAAAGAACATTGTAATGATATTTGCATTAATGAACTACTAATTTTGTGAATAATAACTAACCATGTCAATTTAACCCTTTTGTCATTGTAGTCGAGGTCCCTCGGTAACAACCTACACGTTGTGGAGAGTATTCAACTAGACATACAAAACGTCAGAGCATGAATATTGAATCAACACCAAGAGAGGGCTCAACAACTGAAGCATATTTAGACATGGATGAGCCAATCAACAGATTTCTGAAAACTAAAAAATAGAAAAATAAGTGACTGTATATATTATGAGAAATATGTATAATGGAAACTTATTTTGATGAAGAATATATTAATATATACTATTTGTTGCTACCTTCTTATGGATTCATGTTATATGTTTTTTATGTACAAAACCACATATCTGCAAACACATTCTTTCTTTCATTTACCTTTAAAGTTTTTTTTGCTACTTTCTATGAATGAATCATACTATGTCGCTTTCAATTATTTTCTAGTAGATATATTGGGTATGGGGAACTGAGAGTGATGCAAAGGGGGGGGGGGGGGGTGAGTTTTTACCTTCACGTGGTTGGCCCTGTTCAGTATGTAAGTTTTAAACCTGCGAAGTAAAGCAATGCATATAGATTCTTAAGCAATACAGAAATTAATCAATGGCTCATACACAGAGTACACTGAGATTTTTACCGGAAACCCTCAACCGGGAAAACCTTTCTTATTTTCATTATATCGAATTTCACCATTCGCCATACAATATATACAATTTTTTTAGGTATTCCATAGATACCAAAACCCTAATCCCTTAATCCGGGATTAATTTACAAATCAGCTAAAAATAACAAAATCCGCTAAAAATAGCAAAAAACGCCTAAAAAAAAAATTTTGGGGCACTGCCCCAAACCCCGTCGGCCCCGGGCTACCGCCCGGTGCCGAACACTACACTTAACCAGGGGGGGGGGGCATACCTGCCCCCCCCTAGGAAACCACCCGGCGCACATGGCAGAGCTCTAGGTGAAGGGATCGTCAGATGCAGTTGTCGTATCTGACGCACCCACCCACACACACATGCAAAGAATAAAACACACAGCCAACATTCTCCCACTTGTTTTTTTCTTTGCATCTAGGGGTCCAGGGGATTATATAGTCAACAATCCAGGGCAGCAATGCTCATTGTTACTCTACACCAAGAGAACTTTTCTGTGCTCACTGAATTTGTCAATGAATCTGTAGCATTCTTCAAAGTGTCAACCTTTTCCAGCAACACCTTCTTTTCCTCAACCATGTCTCTCACAAAGTGATACTGAACATCAATATGCTTTGTCT